>JAMPIV010009604.1:0-155209 GCA_024509875.1 Oreohelix idahoensis
GATCACTCGTTACAGGGTGGTCATAATTATAGGAATTTCCGTAGAGGAAGTAATTATAGAAACTATCAGGGTTATCCGTCTTGGAGTCAACAAGATCATAATTACAGAGATACTCATTATAATGAATATGATAATGGTAACCAAGGGAACTATGACTCAAACCCAAATAGGGGTTACAATAGAGGTAACAATAACTACAGAGGTGATAATAACCGAGGTAGATCTCAAAACAAAAGACATAAACCACATTTTCAGGCAAACTCTGTACAACAAGAGTCCCATGAAGCCTATAAACAGAGTAAAGATAATATGATGCTAGTAATATGGCATGTGCCGCTTTTGATTTTGGGAGAGCATCTCAGTGCCCCCAATGCAAAACGTTATTTGAGCCAACCACAGTGTCTACTTTAAGCTGTGGCCATCCTCTTCCTGCTCTTCCGGCATCAGTCGCGCATGATGGAAGAGGTTCTCTTGTCTTACATAAGGGTTTAGTGAATAACAATCCAGTCTCTGTGCTATTTGATTCTGGATGCACCACAATTGGTGTTAGGCAGTCACTCGTAGATCCTTCCCGTGCCACTGGACAAGTAGTCAAATGTGTAACATTTGGCGGCACATTAGAGAAATACTCTACTGCTATCATTAGGATTGCTACTCCTTTCTTTACAGGAGATGTACACGCATGTCTTCTTCCGAATCCGATCGCTGACCTCATCATCGGTCGCATTCATGGAGTCAAAGAATGCACTCCGCAACAAATTTCCACGTGGGAAAGGCAAAACATGCAGATTGCTAACGCTGTAGTCACTAGAGCTCAGGCTCTTAATATGCCTCAAACTTCATCTACTGAAGATAATGAAGTGCATAACCAAGATAATCCCTTGGTAATTTCTCGTGACTCGTTTATAAAACAGCAAGAAGATGATCCCACTCTGAAGAAATTCTTCATTCTTGCAACTAAAGGTGATCCGAATAAAGACACAAGTCGTAAATCGTGGATTACAAAGAAGAATGGCGTACTTGTACGTATGGTTCAAGACTCCATTACGTCAAGTCATTCTCAAATCCTGGTTCCCAAGAATTTGAGAGTTAAAATTTTGCAGCACGCTCACGACTCTCAGTGTGCTGGACACATGGGTTTTTCCCGTACTAAGTCAAGAGTCCTTGCGGATTTCTTTTGGCCATTGGTAAACAAGGACATACGGATTTATTGTCGATCTTGTAAAGTATGTCAGGAAGTTAAATCCAAAGGTCCACGGCATGCTGCACCCATTCAGGCGGCGGACATTCCTATTCGGCCGTTCCAAAAAATGGCCATAGACATTATTGGTCCATTTAAGATCAAGTCTGCCAGAGGACATCAGTTTATCTTGACGTGTGTTGATATGTGCACACGTTGGCCAGAGGCTATTCCTCTGAAGAGCATTACTACTGCTGATATTGCAGATGCTCTTTGGCTTATATTTTCTCGTCTGGGGTTCCCCGGAGAGATATTGTCAGACCATGGCACCCAACTAATATCAGATACCATGTCTCAAGTAATGTCTACTCTGCAGATAGATAGATCTTTAAGTAGTATCTACCATCCAATGTCTAATGGTATGGTCGAACGCCTTAATAGAACACTTAAAAACTTACTGGGGAAGATAACTGAGGATCATCCTCAAGACTGGGACAGAGTTTTACCTGCGGCCCTCTTCGCTTACAGAGAGGTACCCAATGAACATACGGGATTTTCTCCCTTTGAACTCGTCTTTGGCGCGCGTCCGCGTGGCCCTATGTCGTTGCTTCACGATCTCATAACATCTGACAATATTGACGATGACACAAAGTCATCCTACGAATATGTCATCGCGTTGAGACAAAAGATTATCGAAGCATGCAAATTAGCAACTTCTTCTTCTGAATTTGCGAAACAGAAGGCAAGGCAATTTGCCAATAAGAAGAGATGCTTACGACAACTTTGTCCTGGTGACAAAGCATTTGTATTACTACCTTGTAGGGAAAACAGATTACTTATTTCTTGGAAAGGTCCGTACGATATAATATCGAAAATTTCCGATGTCGACTATATTGTCGATATTGATGGGAAGCATAAAACCTTCCACATCAATATGCTTACTGAATTCCATGAACGTCCGGATTATTTGCAACCCATTTTCCAAGCAACGGACAATTCTCCAGTACAACATGGTCATTACTCATCACTGTCCGTGATACAGGATGAGGAAACAAGTTTTTCAGATGTAAATCTTCCTCTTCCAATGATCCCACTTCATTCCAGTGAATCATGGAAGAACGTTACTGTCTCTCCTGATTTGTCTCTAGGAGAACAGCGACAAGTTTCAACTATGTTGCAAACATTTCAGGATGTACTCACTGACATCCCTGGACAAACGAATGTCATTCAACATGACATTGTTCTAACTGACCATACTCCTATTAGGGTTAGACCTTATCCTATACCTATACATTTTCAAGCACAGGTCGAGAAAGAGTTGGATGAGATGATAGATTTGAAAATAATCGAACCATCCACCTCTGCATATTCTTCGCCGATGGTTATTGTGCGTAAAAAAGACAATAACATACGTCTTTGCGTTGACTATCGAAAATTGAATCAAGTAACGAAGTTCGATGCCGAACCTATGCCTTTACTGGAAGAGCTACTTACTCGACTCTCCAAATCTCATTTTTTCACTAAACTTGATTTGTCTAAAGGATATTGGCAAGTTCCTTTATCTGAACGCGCCAAACCTCTCACGGCTTTTTCAACACCTAGAGGTTTGTTCCAATGGAATTTTATGCCTTTCGGTCTTATGAACGCACCAGCTACATTCGTACGCATGATGCGCCGAATCCTATCTTATCGGTCAGATGTCATTGCATATCTAGACGACATCTGTCTTTTCAGCGATACTTGGGAAGATCACTATTCAGGGTTAGATGAATTGCTGTCTACTTTGCGTGAGCACAACCTGACAGCGAAACCCTCTAAAGCCTATATTGGTTTTAGCGAAATTTCTTTCCTAGGCCACCGAGTTGGTCATGGTTTCCTAAAGACAGAGGACCATAATACTAGTAAGATACTTAACATCTCAATCCCTAAGACTAAAAAACAGGTGAGAAGTCTGTTAGGTCTTATTCAATTTTATGGCAGATTCATTCAGAATCTATCCTCTATCATGGCACCTCTCTCAACACTTCTAAAGAAAGGTTCGCCTAATGTGGTCCACTGGTCTCAGGAATGCCAATGCTCTCTGGATAAGATTAAAACATTGTTTTCAACACCACCTATTTTAGTGCTACCCACTAAAGATAAGACATTCGTTCTTCGTAGTGACGCTTCATCCACTGGGATTGGAGCGGCACTAATGCAAGAGTACTCTGGAACTCTGCATCCTGTAATGTATATTTCCAGAAAACTTAATGCGGCAGAAAGGAATTATTCGGTTTTAGACCGTGAGCTATTAGCTATGGTTTGGTCGATCCTCAAACTACAGAGATTCCTTCTAGGCGCACATTTCATAGTAGAAACCGACCAAAAAGCTCTTACTGCTATACAGAGTAAGAATTTGAAGAGCTCGAGGTCTACTCGATATGCAATTGCTCTTCAACCTTTTCATTTCTCTGTGCGAGCTATTCGTGGATCAGATAATGTGATGGCAGACATTCTGTCAAGATGCCCACATGATTCCACATAACTATTAGGGCTTAGACTTCTTGATATGTCTAGTTCTATAGTAGTTCCTTTTCTATATCATGATAGATACACATTTGTAATTTAATAATATAATGATTGTATCACTACATAGCGGTTCATTGATGTTTATTCACCGCTGTTCTTTGATGATTTTTTCTTCATAAATCATAAATTTAAGATATCTAATACGAAATGATGATATGAATTTTTTAGGCATTGTGTAATTGCCAGAATTGTATTATACTTTGATGACACCTTCCTGGAAAAATATACTTGTAGAGAAATAATTTCTCTCAGTTTATGAGACACATTCTCACCAGTCGCTCCATAAGTCGACTTAGCCTCATATTAGGCGTTATAGGTATTCCTGATATTTTCATCTGCGCATTATTCATGCGTTGTGAGCCTATTGTACGTTGCTCCTAGATGTATTTCAAAAAAAAAAATGTTCCATTTTTTTTTCCCGGGAGGTGTGGTAAGACTGTTACGTGCAGTCTTTGATATCTTACAATATTATACATTGGTATTCTTGTTATGTTCGCAAATATTTTGTAAACAAAATAGTGCTTAAGGGAAAGTCATTATTGAGTTACTTCCCTTGAAAGTTGTGTCGGCTCTTTCGATCGAACTCCGCGGATGGATCCATTTTACTGCGATTTATTCGTTGTTTGGGTAATAATAGATTGTTCTTGCTTCAGAATATCTATGGCCTGAATTTATGTGTATTGTTTGTCTGAGTAGGACGAGTCTGTCTTATATCTGTATATCTTTACATATCTAAGTCGAACTATATGTTCTGTTGTCTCTAGAGAGGTCAAAGGCTATTCGGCGGATGTGTCGCTAGAGTGTGGTGTGATTTGGCTTCGTCCTGATAGGGACTGTGTTTTTCTATGTCGGCTTGTCGCCGGGGAAAAAGTGATCTCAGTATTTGTGGGGAAAGTGATAGTCGTCTAGACCTATCGTGTATGCTTTACCCCAGTGTTTATTCGTATTGCCAAGGAATGGCAGTTTCATATTTCTATACCAAGGTAATCAAAGATACTCTTATGAACTCTCGATCGAAGCCACCATTTTCGATAGTTACGATTTGAATGTCTAAGAGAATATATTTGACTCGATGAAAACGACTTCGATTCCTAGCAGCACTATATCCTGTAGAATGCAGTCAATTGTTCATGATCAAATCTACAGAGCAATGAAATGTTTTATGAATGACTAACTTTAGGACAGATTCATTATCTGTATCCAAACGTGAGTGACAGCTCACGAGTGAAGCCATCTTGGAACCAAAACATGTAGTGACTTTCAAGAAGAGAAAAGGGATGCCCGTATTATCGCTTGATTAGTCCAGAGATCACTGCTACACATGAGAACCCATTGCTAGCGGTTCAATATTATTATATGAAAAAACTGTGCTGAACCTTATGTCAAAGAATCTTCGCTAGACGAGATGAGGTAGAAGCCATCTTGGATATTGTTTATAATCTGACGTGCTTTGTCAGTAAACTCAGTTGATATATATATATATGGGCAATACTGAGGGCTTGGCTACTGACAGTCCATTATAATATTATTCTACATGAGTGCCCATGTAACATAACATTGCAAGACCAGTTATCCACTGTACCATGATGTATTATGCCAACCTGTGATTTGTCACTATCTGTGCTGTCGAGTGTGTACGTCCAATTAAACTTTAGTAAAGGTACACAGTCGTTGGTGTCGATGACTTCCAGCCATACGTGAGTGTGAGAAAAGAACATTTGTCAACACCACGAACTCTTCCTATCATTCGCACATTATACACTCCATCTATGTCTACACACCACTGCGTAGGTCAAGTTGACATTCCATACTCGAACCACGAGCAACACAACAACACAGTATTTAACTCTGGTGATGTTCGAGCGAGCTTCAGATTTCCCAGCATGTCTCTTGCTCAGGGCAAGGGTCTTGTATTAAGAGTTTATCAACTGATGATGATGATGTCTGCTTCCATCCACTTATAATTATCTTTTGGTGGACATCATTAACGGGAATAAAATAGAGGACTTTATCAACCACATAACCAGATGATGGCATTACAAGAAGTCATTTTCTTGAAATCCCAGGATATGAGAAATAGAGGAAGACAAAATTTAAAATAAAATAAAAACAGCGCAGATGAGAGCTGGAGACTGTAGCAAAGTGTGCAAAAACACGCTTAGTTAATGGACTGATAGAGCGAACAGGGAAATAATAAATGGTGACAAGAGCCTTGGAATGCATGTAAACAAAAAAAGGCCACAGAGTAACTAAGCAGTCTAAAAATAGTAGCGGTCACGCATGCGCATTCGGCTAAGTTATCAGAAAAAAGCCGGAATGCACAATTCACAATGGCGAGGCAAATTGTCGAAAGTAGGTACAGAATTTATTTTGTACTAAGACAATGTATCAGTGAATTATGAAAAAGGTTGAAGATTTTCAGAGAAGGGATATGCAGGAATGGAAATCCGAAAGGAAAGTTGAAAGACGTATGTATATATTAAAATATTTGTAGTTTTATTTGCCTTTCACATCACAGGTCTAACCTAGTGCTAGACTAAATAAATTTGTAGTAAATACATGCAATATTTGATTGTAGGTTTAAGTATATGAAAAGGAAGCTTCCAATAGGGGAAGATAAAGGAAATATAAGACAACGTGCTGGATAAACTTGGTTGAGTGTATATTGGAACGATTGATGGGACAGTCACACATAATACCCAAAATGACAGAGATTTTCAGTGCTAAGAAGAGACAAACCCTACCTGCTCCCTCAGACGCCCGCGCTCACAATATATAAGGCGAGAACGATCAGTTCATATTACACACAACTAAAACCCAGCCAGAAGACAAGTAGAGTTCTGTCTTGACTACGTCAGTTGCCACTGCATGAAGGGCAGATCTTCTTCACAGATTACAGTCTTCATAAGAGATTGGAATTGATCCTAGAGGGTATGTAGGTTTACTATATATATATATATATGAATAATATTAATGTTATTTCAGATTTTAGTGTGTTGTGAATGTATCGGACATATTGTTTGTGTGGATATGATTGTTGAAGATTGGAAAACCTAAAATATAACCACCACAGTCCTTGTCAGGGCTAAATATATCTATACTGGTTTTTGTCTAGTCTATAACCCACCAGCAAGACCAGTACTGACTTGGCATGTAGGTGAGGGAAGAAAAGGTTGCATCCTGTCCATATATTCATATTGTTTTGATTATTCATGTATTATTATATTTGATACAATGTTTTGCAGTAGATACCAGTCTGTCTCCGTATATCTAAATCATACACAGCTATGTATCATTTATCATACATGCAGACATCTGATAACACCCTCATCTCATCGCACCCTAAGATGTAATAGGTCTCCATGACATTGCCTAGCCACTCGATACCTCTTGTTCCAGGTTCTATAGTAAATTGTCAAAACCCTGAAGTCAAGTGGACCTTCTATCCTGCTACCTACCAAACATAACAGGAACCCAGAGGTTGAAGTGTTCGAGTGCTTTTTTCCCTCTGATTGCTGGGATTGGAATGAAGAGTGACTTTCAGAATACAGTGTTATGTGTCAACCCATATCTGGACAAGTGCTGATTCAAAGTTGGGTAACTTAGTGAATATTCCAGTGGCCAATGTAAGACATTCCTCAGTCAGATGATGAGAAAAATTAGGGCATAGATTAAAAGAGACAGACTAATAATATATAAAATAACAACAGTGAGAGGACATTTTCTGTGTAACAGTAAATTTAAAGATCCCAGTGGACTATTTTTTTGTTTAACTTTAAACTTCTAACGATATTATCAACTTGATGTAAATACATAACCATAATCACCATCGTCCAACACTCACCATTCATTACATAATTAGATAGTTGTACATAATAAATTTTGAAATTGTACTCAAGTGACTTTTCAAATTTTTAACTGTTTAAGTTGAGTTACTTTTTCTGAATTATTATAATATCACATGAGTTACTACAGCTAAGGTGGCAAAGTATATTTCTGAAGCCTTAAACTATTGTCTAGCTCAGAGTATTCGCAGCCGTAGCTCACTTGTGATACCAGTGCACTTCTCAGACACTGGGACTTCATACATTCTGGAGAAAATTCTATTTCTTCTCTAAACAATATCTTCATACAAGAAAAACCTTACGCTACAGAGACAGATATGAAAGATATAAAGAAAACATGAGCAGATCAAAGGGATGGCATACAACAGGAAAGCTGTGTGTGTTTTTGTTTTGATGACCTGGGCTCCACTGAGAGCTGAAAAGCGTTGATTGATTGATTTATTGATTGGTTGATTGATATGCTGAGGTCTTACGTTCGTTTACTTGACATTGACCTGGCGTATTATCTTTATCATGCTTCAAAATCTTATTTTTGATTATTTTACTTTCACAAATTACATTACGCCATCCTCAGGCTTAACCGCCATTTTACTTCACATTCACTAAATCTTTAGATTATTGCTTTGATCACTTTACATATTTTCCGGTGCTCAAATTGAATATTCCTTCCTCCTTCAGTGGCAAGTCTAACAGTCCTTACTTTCACATATCACGAAATGAGCAGAAATTTACTGTGCAGTACATACAAAATGTTGAATGATCAATAGTATATTCTTGCCAACTCTGTGCTATCAGGGCCTATCATGATCTTGTGGCCGGGCAGGGTGTTTGGGGGTTTGCTGTTTATACGAAGAGTCTAGTTAATCGACTAGCCTATACGCTAGAGGTGGAAATTGTTCTTCAACAGACTTAAGGTTGTACCAGGTTCTGGGATGATCCTCTAAGGTGTATTTGGTTAGAGCAGTTAGTAATGCTTGCTTCTTTTAGATGTAAATGTAGCGATTAAATTAGGATGGATTGATTTATTTGCATAATGTCCAACTTTGGTATTTGATTCTTCAACAGCATTGGTTTTCATAGAAACAACTTTTAATAGCCTTCAACAAGAGCTGGCTTAAGTCAAATGTAACAAGTTGTGGCCGTGTACATAGTTGTTCCTTTGGAAACAGACTATATTCTTACAAGACAGAGGAAGCACAGACCACCCCATAATTTTATATTTTATGAGAAACAGAAAATAATAAATAGTGTCACATATTTAGGGTAGAGTCGCTTCTACACGCCATTTCTAATAATTGGGTGATTTCCCCTGACCAATCGGATAGCTCAGATTTACCCCGGGGAAAGTGGAACAACGACGCCATTTTGGCAGTAGAATGAAAGAGCGCAACTCAAGAGGTCGTATCTGGTCCAGCTCTACATATTTCTTAGTTTGAGAAAATCAAACTTCAACATTTCTTATAAAATGTGTATTTCAGGACATTGAGTGGTTATAATTTTCTTACTGGCGTAAGTAGTGACAATCGTTAAATATGTATTTTGAATAGAGCTCCCAACCCTAGTCGCAGCAGAACTAGGTTCGAGGATTTGAGTCAATTTGCAAAAAATAGTCTTACACCTCAAACCATGTAGAGTAGAAAATATTCTTGTGTTGGAAAGCATTTAACTCAAGGAATGCTTATGATTATAAAGAAATCAAGGACAAATCTGAGGAGATGGGTAAATGTCGTCGAACCTAAAATAAGACTGTAACTTAAAAGAAGGAACACGGTGGAATGAGAAGGTTCGCCATATTTAACAATTGAGTAGGCCTACGAGACAAGGATACAAAAAGGATTTTTGCATCGATGAAAGCATCTGATGAGATGATAGAATTTTATTATACTTATTATTGTAAAAATGTTCTGAATTCCAGACTTTGTTGAAATTTTAAGTTTCATGCTGAAAGATATTAAAAGTTTTGCATGAAATCGAACGCTGTTGAAAAGGTGAATTACTACAGTTTTGAGATCTAGATAAGAAATCTATCCATTTCAATTAAATTCGCTACATCAACACCTAAGAGAAGAAAATCGAACCTGGTAACACAAATTTAAGAGAGAAATCTAAATCTCTGGTGATTAGGCCAGTTAAACATCTGCTCTCTGTAAAGTAAACTGAAAATACTGCATATACCGGCACTGCCACATGAAGGTAATATGGTGCCGTTCCAGTCCTAAGGAACACCTGCCCCGGTTACATGAAGGTAATATGGTGCCCGTGACCACTTCTCTTTGATAAAGCGAATAACTAGCGATCATAGACCATGGACGATTTACTACAAAATTTTCAACAGCTGGGTGTGGAACAACAACAACAACAACCACAGAACCAACCCGTAAATACACAACCACTGCAGCCCCAGGACAGACAAAATATGGAAGGACCAACAATAATAGCGCTACGGCAAATTACTGAAACCCTACAGAAAAATGACAACTACGCGAAATTCACACAGGTTAGATCCATTGTTCAGCCGTTCGATGGAAACAAGAAAAAATTCAGAAGATGGTTGTCCGACATGGAAAAATTTGCGGCACTAGCAGAGGCAACAACGGATGAAGAGAAAAAGAAAATCGCTCTGTTAGGTTCTGATTCGTACGTGACTGATTTTTTAAGAAGGAGGTCCCAGCAGTACCCCACAGAAACCTACGAGTCCCTAAAAAAAGAGCTCACCCAGAGATATGGGGAAATCATAGACAAAATGCATGCTTGGTCAGTCCTTAGAAGCATGAAACAGGAAAGAGATGAATCGGTACAACTTTTTGGAGATCGATTCCTCAATATGGCAGAAGAGGCATTTTGCGGAGAAATCCCTACCACACCTGATGTAGAAATACAGTTAGTGGGGATATTTGCCGATGGCCTTAGAGCGGAAAATATCAGAAGGCATCTTATTAGAAAAGACACCAAGACTATTGCTGAAACAATCCAAGCAGCAATACAGGAGGAAAATCTTCACCGAAGGTTCCAACAAAGAGCAGGTAGGGAACCCCGACCAGAATATAGGGACTATGATGAGCATGAGCCTATGGAAGTTGACCATACCAGGAGGCAATGGACTCGCCCACGACAACGAGATGATAGGCCCCGCAATTATAGACCCCCCACACAGAGGCAAAACGACGTCAATAATGTCAATACAAACGGATGCTTTACATGCGGTAGGCTCGGACATGGTTACAAGTCCTGTAGAGCAAATTACAATCATGCACCATTCAGAAGAGGAGGTTACCAACCACAACAACCCGCACCACCCCCACGTGATTACACCAGAAATCAGTATACCAGAGGCGCACCTCAACCCCTCATGCGTCAGGGAAACGGCCGCGCCACTCACTAAACAGGACCGTTAGTGAGGGCAACAATCACAGAAACTGGTCCAAAACAAAAGAAACAACACAGAACAGAAATTGTCAAGTGGGCCCATCCAGTAAAATACAATATGAAGAAATGTTGCATGATGGAACTAAAATACATCCGGACCCCAGTTCCTGCATCATGTCTATACAGGGCCAACAATATAGGGCACTGGTAGATACAGGAGCATCCATCAGCCTTATTAGGTTCCAGCTGTTCAAGAGGATCCAACACTTAGTACGATTTCAACCGTCCAAAACACACCTAGCTTCAGTCACGGGACAAAGACTAAATTCAGTTGGGACAGCATGGCTAAAATTTTCCTTAGGCGAAACAAATTTTGAACACCCATTTGTCATTACTAAAGGAATGTCTAGAAATCTTATCCTAGGGAGAGATTTTTTTAACAAACACAAAGTTCGAATATACTATGACCTCCACAAAATCAAAGTCAACAATACGTACATAGATCTCCAGGACGATATCCACATAGCGTCTTTAGTAAGGATTACAGCTCCCATAACGGTGGCTCCAAACTCCCTGGTCATAGCAAAAGGCAGAGTAAAAAATTCTGAGTACATAACACCAGGGCAATCAATTCAAGTACAGCCCCTAGCAGAAGAAAGCATTATTGATGACCCATTGTTGCAAATTACAGAGGGAATCGCTGAAGTCTCGAAGTCCAGAGATTTCCCCATCATGATATTGAATATGTCAGGAAAAACTACCACTATAAAAAGAGGCACAGTTGTAGCGCAAGTGGATACGTCAACAATAAGACAAACCAAAACCAATAGAGACCATCCACAAATTGTCTCAACCACTCCCACTGGACATAATGCACGAAATCGCAGTACAAATAACCATAGTACACGGAAAGTAAACAGTTATAAGGCTTATGCAGAAAAAGGCAGTAACATCAGTCACAGTTATGTTACACCACAGCATACCCTACCCAGATGGCAGAAACGAACCAGTCCATACATAAGAAGAGAAAGGCCACAGTATGAAAATGACTATAATTACTCATTCTTGCGCCCCAGCACACCAAGAGAAAAGATGAAGTGCTGTATATCACAGAGTAACAGAGAAACAGAAATTGTCTTGCCAGGAGGATATCCAAAGCGACAAGACAGTGATACATGCCCCATGGAGTATCAATATAACTCAAAAACAGGTGGATATGATAAAGTCCCAAAACCAATTGAAATTTCCGAAGAAAAGGAAGAATTCTTATATGACTATACCACAGGAGGATACTATAGCAGCAAAGTTGGAAACAGAAAGAATGAAAAATTTTCGCCCAGGGAAAGAAGACAGCCCTATAGCACAAACAGAAGAAATACAGTAACGTACGCGGATAAGCGCAGTTACGGCAGAAATAATCAGAAAAAATGGCACAACAACGACTACCCCAGAAATATAATAAGAAATGAATATACAGTAAATGCAGTGACAAATGGAAATGCACACAGTACATGGCAGAGGAGACAGTACCAAGCACAGCCCAATGAACGGCAAAGAACTACGCAAAAGAAAGCCACATACCAGGAGCAGAGATTTTCACAAGATGCAAGAAAAATGTCCCAAAATTATGGGAATGAAACGGAGGCATCAAGACAGACCAGAGATATCATAGCAGATCATAAATACAGAGAGAGAATAGCTCAGTTACTTGCAACCCTGAATGCCACAGAAGATAATAAGCAACGTTTGAAAACGTTTGTAGAAAAGCACCAGGATGTATTCGCACTCAATGACATGGAATTAGGCAGAACTAACACTGTCAAAATGGACATTCAAACAACCACAGAGGAGCCAATACATATGAAACCCTATCATACGCCCTTGAAAAACAGAGAACTCGTGGAAAGGTCTATAAATGAAATGCTACAGGCAGGAATCATCGAAAGATCCCGTTCCCAATGGTCCTCACCCATAGTGATCGTAACAAAGAAAGACGGCTCCAGTCGCTTTTGCTGCGACTACCGTGCCCTTAACAAAATCACAAAAGTCATTTCCTACCCCCTCCCCAGGATAGACGATCTACTTGCGACGTTAGGAAAGTCTACATACTTTACCACACTTGATGCAAGGTCAGGCTTTTGGTGCATCCCCATGACACCTGAGGCAAAACAGAAATCCACATTCTGTTCACATATGGGAAGCTTTTTTTGGAATGTTATGCCATTTGGTCTAAAAGGATCTCCAGCAACATATATGTCACTCATGGATGAAGTGTTAAAGGGTCTACATCCATTTGCCCTGGCATACATAGACGATATCCTGATACATACCGCAGGCACGATGGAAGACCACCTCCGCAAGGTTGAAACAGTGTTTGATAGACTCAGGCATCACCAAATAAAGTTAAAACTGTCGAAGTGTGAGTTTCTAAAGACAGAAACAAAATATTTAGGCTTTGTCATCAATAGACATGGCGTCAGACCTGATGAAGATAAAGTCAAAGCCATAAGAGAAATGCCTAGCCCCAAGACGGTGAGACAAACACGCTCATTTATTGGTACAATAGGGTACTATAGGCGCCACATCATCAATTTCTCCAGAGCAGCAGAGCCTTTGATAGCCCTTACCCGCAAGTATGCACGCTTCAAATGGACAGAAGACTGCCAGAGATCCTTTGAGTATCTAAAAAATGCCCTAACCACCATCCCACTGCTTGGACATCCAGATATTTCTCAGCCCATGATACTATACGCCGATGCCTCAGATAACGCAATTGGTGCTTGTTTGGTCCAACCTGTACTAGAAGATGAAACACCCATCCTACCAAACATTCCAAATGAGAAACCCATTGCATTCCTATCCCACGCATTGTCAAAGTCACAAAAACGGTGGACCACCACTGAGAAAGAAGCATATGCTATTCACTATGCAGTACAAAAGTTTGACTTTTACGTCAGAGGAACTAAACTCATTATAAGAACTGATCATCAACCTTTGGTTAACTGGCTCACCAAAACACAAGAACAGCCAAAGAAGTTACAGACATGGGCAATGAATTTACAGTCCTACGACACCACTATCGAACATATCCCAGGCGAAATGAACACCTGTGCAGACCTCTTATCCAGGATTAAATATGATGATGAAACTGAAGTGAAAACAAATAGAGTCAAAAATGATGGCACATCCTCAGAGATTGACGATAATGCTAAAGAAATTAATGAAATTACTTCATCAAGTCGAAGAAGTACCTCAGATTCCGCCACTCAAGTAGAAGAAGAAAGCCAAGAGATGTTTGACATGAGAGTAGAACAAGCGAAAGATGCAGAAATTGTCAAGCTGCTCACATACGTGAAAGAAAACCCAACAAAAAGTAAAGATTTTACAGTACACCCAACGGATGGAATTCTATACTATATTGATCAGAAACAAGAAGGGACACTAAGAAAAGTCATTCCAGCACATCTAGTCCCAGAAGTATTGCTACAGTTTCATGATAACAACGGGCACATGGGAAGAGACAAAACAATTGATGTCATAAAGAAAAGGTATTATTGGCAAACTTTCTACAAGGACATTACAGAATATGTAGCCACCTGTAGAACATGTAAATTGAGAAACATGAAGCCACATTTAATTCCCCTTCAAGAAATGCAACCTTCCCATTACCCCATGCAAACAGTGAGCATTGACTTATCAGGTCCTTACCCACTCACCCAATCAGGCAACAAATACCTCCTGCACATAGTTGACCAATACTCTGTTTGGCCAGAAAGTTACCCACTCAGTGATGCCACATCGCAGTCCATCACGCAAATTTTTTTACAAGAATTCATTCCCAGGCATGGCTGTCCAAAACGAATCATTTCAGACAACGGTAAACAGTTTATAGGTAACCCATTTAAAGCCACCTTACACCAGCTGAATATTGAGCATACTACAACCACTTATTATTGCCCAAATGCAAATGGCAGAAATGAACGCATGCACGCCACCCTACATGATATTATTAGCAAATATATCAAGGGGAACCACCAATACTGGGACCTATACATTAACCAAGCTCTTGAAGCCATCCGAGTAAACGTGAACGATACCACAGGAATGTCACCCTTTCTCATGCTATACGGAAGAGAACCAAACTTTCCGTTAGACAACCTACTTCGCCCACAAAGAAAATACATGGGAGAAGACCCCATCGAAATAATCCTTCAAGAAAAGTATAAAGCTCACCAGATTGCACAACGAAATACGCAGAAGGCATTTCACAAGAAACAGAAACAACATGATAAATCAGCCAAGCTACCAACGTACAAAATAGGAGACAGAGTATACTACAAGAAACATGTACGCAGTTCAAAATTCGATGACCGATGGTTAGATGGCTACAAAATCATGAAACAAACTACGCCTGTAAACTTCATTATTTGGAATGAAGAGAAACAACACCAAACAAAAGCTCACGTAAAACAAATAAAAATTGATAATCACCGGCCCATTCCGCCTCTGACGACAAATACAAGACCAGTCAGAAAAGCCACCCTAAATTATAATCCATCCAGCACAGATTCGTCTGACATATCAGAGTCAGAGACGACAGACTCTGAATTTTACCAAGACGACCACATACCCAGACCACCCACAGATGAAATACATCGAGCAAGACAACAACGAGACTCGTCCGAAAGCGAAGAAGATATCCCACCACTTGAATTACGTAATAGACTACAAGACAGAGACCTGCGCATTAGAAATGAAGAAATCATGCCACAGACGTCACACGATGACAACACGAAAACACCTTATATCCACACTCAAACTTACTCCCGCAGTGATAAATCGTCAGCTGATACCTATCACACCCCCAGTTCAGGCAGTTCTAGTTTTAACACTAGTGAAAACCAAACACTGCTATACCACAAGAACAAGATTGCTCGTTCAAAACAATCAGATCCTGAAGAAACTATACCCAAGCAGATTGTTGAACCATATACCAGCGATCTTTATGGAGACGAAACAGAACAAGACATGAGAGAAGACAGTGTCAACCCCAGCACAGCTTTGTCAGACCCCAACGAACATAATGACAGAAAAATGGTAGAATTATACCAACAAGAAACAGACATTGATACAGCTAGTTCCATTGAAACCAGTGATGCGGATAGTACATTATTTGTACCAGTCAGCTCCAGCGTCAAACGCGCCTATAAAACAGAATCTGATGACTCAATCCCTAGCAACAAAATTCCGCGTATACAGCACAACTATATCAGACGAAAGATTCTGAAGAAACGCAATCATGTTCCAAAACCAAGCCGAGAAGTGTTAGCCTCATCTCAACTAGTCAAAAACAACAGTGTGCAAATTACTGTGCCCATTGTAACCAGTGCTAACGTTCAGCACAACCAGGTCAGAAGAAAAATCAAGGCGAAACATATACCTGCCTCAAAACCAACAGATGTTCCAGCCATACAAACCCTAACCACAGTAAAACCATCACCGCAATCAAATGATGTTAAGCCATCACCGCATTCGTCAATGTCCTCAGTGTCCCAACAATCAGCAAATGCAGTGTCGTCGCCTATCACACCCGTCACCACTGCTACTCAGTATGATGCTCGCCTAAGCAGTCGGGACATTGCAAGGTTAGAGATGGTGAAGGAACTAGCGAAGCTGTTCTGAAAAACACGCCCAGGTGTTTTATATGTTCGCAAATCCGAACACGGTCAACGCATATGTGAACAAACCTTTTTAACAATGTACTAACTCTCCCCATGTACTCTATTTTCAGTTTTTGACAGTTCAAATGACTTGCTTACAGACTAAGATGTCAAAGCCTCACTGAGAAAGTTATTTTTTCCAGCCTTAGAATACTGATGCCCAGAAAGAAATCAAGACCAGCACACGGAGGATTTTCTTTAGATAGCATAATTGTGAAATAAAAATGTTAAAACAATTGATAACACACGGTGTTACGAGTTTACAGACACCCTTATTTAGTTACATACATTTTCTTAATATTTAGAATGCTACACAACTTTACCTATAACACATGTGTCACACTATTCTGTTGTAACATTCATCTCCACTTTTGTAACTGATCATATTCCACGCTCCATTCACCAGCATTTTCATGCAGACACTTTACACCAGTAGTTTTTTTTTTCTTACCTCATACTAATATTTCTTTGATCTATATTATGCTAAACTCCTTGATATCTGCCACCTTGATCAATCATACTGTTCCTACTATGACATCTCTTAACAGCACATAATTCATACCCAAAACTAGTATTGTAGGTTATGCTATTTTTCTCCACAGGATTATTTATTTTCAAATGTACATTATTATTTTAGACCCAGATGTATATTAGTACTGTCAAGAATTTTAAACATTCTTCTAAAGAGATTCCATATCCCAACCTTGACCCTCTATAATAAGATTTCCTTCACCCCACTGTTACACCATCTTTAACTTACTATTTTTCCATTCCACTATATTGAGACGACATTCTAGACTTGTGATTTTTTAAAATCCCAATCATATTCATTCCTTGGAATTACAATCATGTTGTAATCAGGAGATCCTTGATGTACCCTTTCCTCGCCACTTATTGACAACAGACACTGCTACAACATTCCTTCTATTCTAACCTAAACTATCACTTGCAACCCTATTGGTTAGGATTTACTATTAGAATATCTAGTGTTTAGTGAATTGATTTTTATCATTCTATAGTACTTGTGATACAAACAGAAAAGACATAAAAGAAAAAAAACAATTAGAATGTTTTTTATATAAGATGCTATATGTTTATATGCCACCCACACACATTTTGATGATGATAAGACAATATTGTAAAACATTGACTGCCCTGAGGGTAGCAGATGAAGAAGAAAATAAATAAATCACCCTATGCCACTCATACCCCATCAGCTTGATCCCTGATATTCCAACAATATTTTGTTGATATCACAAGTACCCCAATGACATTTGTGCATGCTGATTTTCTGCAAATGAACAATCCCTTGAGAGCATTAGTATATGCTAACCCCAGATTGAACAAATTGCACCTATTTGTTGATGATGCCTTTGCCCATGTTAAAGAAATAGCATTTGCGCATGCTGACCTAGCAAATGAAATACCCCATTACCGCATGATAACCACTAATGACACATGAGATGAAGAAGCAACAGGTTATGTATGATGAAGATGACATTTTATATTAAGGTGAAACTTTATGTTGTCACAGCTGAGATTTTGTTGTAATGTTTATGCACAAAATCCCCCACATTAACATTGGAGGAGGAATAATCTTAGTCTTTCGTGGTTACGAGATAAGACAAGGATATTGTCGTGGAATATTCTAATCCACATACATAAATTATCAAGTAAATATAAAGCCTAATAAATACATATAATAAAGAAAGGAAGAAGAATGGTAAAGAACAGTGCTGTCACAATGACAGTACTCGAAATCCCCTTTGTTTTATGCTTCGTCCGCAAATTATAACGTTTCCACGTTAAATAGGCCTTCTGCAACATACACGCGTTTCCCAAACACACAATAAAATGTGCTGCCTTTCTAAGAAAAACCTTGAAATATGCAAGTTGACCTAAATTTTAAATTCCATTCATGTCTTTTTCTACACTGCGTTACCAAAACGAACGAACAGATGGACAAAAGGATAAAGAGAGAGGGGAGGGCTGAAAATCAGGAACGCATGCAACACGCGTCGCGCGATACACAAATGCTGCCATCACGCGTGTAAGTCTACATGCACTAATTTTTTTTCAGACGGACAGTGATAAAATACACTACCCTTTCCCAGAGTTAGGTTTATAAATCATAAAAAACTCTTATTAGGAAAGACAACATTAGATGGGTTTACGGTTGAAAACATAACAGTACCCAGACAGCACATCTTCGAAACAGGAGGTAGAAAATACATATTTTGAACGCAGCCACGTAGCTCTTTCAAATTGGTATATTTGGGTTCCTTAGGGCTTGCTGACAAATAATATGTAAAACGTTACGCAAATAGTCCAGGAATTAATAAATTATACCCAAAATAAAATAGTGGGGATGCCTGACAGCATGGAATCATTTCTGCTCATAAAATTTTTTTTATAACGTGTTTGAAAAAACCTTACGTTACATAAATAGCCTACCATGTAAACTCCAAATTGATTGGAGCGCAACAAATGAAAGCCTAACCACGATTGGTCGGACTATAAATACTATCTTTCGTTGTTAGGGGAAACGGGGAAAGGTAACATTTTTTCAAACACTTGTCGAAACGGGGCCTCATTGGCTAGACTCGCTGATATAATCACTTGGGAGCGTTAGTTCGAAACCACTTGTTTAAATAAGCTTGATAAAGCATCAGTGCGTTGAAGCCAGCTCATATTTTTGCTAAATAAAAGCCTGGAACATAAGCAGATGGGAATTTGTGCCAGTAATTGTGCCAGAATTCATTGCTAATCAACGTATCTGTGTTTATTCTATGAATTGTGGTAAGCTTGAACCATTCAGTATCTTTTAATGAAAATTGAATGTGAATTGTTAATTTATGCCTGTATATATATGTGTAGTTCAGTGGCAAACGTGAGGTAAAGCCTATAATGCTCCAGCCTGAACAGAGGGTGTCGGAGGAAAGTAAAACGGCATGGAATGGCCAAATAGTACACTGACACCTGGATGATTGACTAGAAAGAAATAATGCTGGAATTGCAGAGGCGTAGTAACCATTAAGGAGGTTAATACTGGTATAAAGTATTTCAGAATGAAGCTGACAGTTGGCCTAACGCTCTGAACTCAATGTTTGTGCTGTATTGTGATCAGTGTAAAAGAGAGTATAAGTTAGTTATGAAGTAGAAGGTACATCCTTCTTGATTTCAGGGACAGTGGTCTTGATGGTACTGAGCAGCACCTGGTCAGAGCTTTGCTGAATCCAGAGTCGGACAGCATACTCCTTGGTCTTTTTAGCTATCAGTGAGGTGTCTCCAGAGCCCAGAGGAGAATTCGAGCAGAGGAGTCCTTTCCTGCCGCCATCACGCCAGATAAGCTAACTTGGCCAGCTGAGCTCAACATTATGTCCCCTCATCTTGAAATGACTTTGTAAAAATAACATTAAGAGGGGAATTTAATTGTCTTAATATCAGGAACTGAGAACATCTCCAATACTAGTCCCTAAAGACAAACTATTGAAGTCATGATGACAAATACCAACAGAGCTTGAACAAAACAAAACCAGTATTACCTCATTTTACTACTACACAACTGACACACATAGGATATTTGTAATAATATATGTCACTACAATATTCATATTAAATACATTCTGTACATAACTTGTAATTTAAATTGATTGTGATTCCTGGTTCCCTTGTAGTTGAATCAGGACACATATTCATTCATGCCAGTAATGAATACATATTGTTATTTGAAAAGTTACAGTGACTTCTTTAAGATATTCTCATAGAGTGTTATATGTATGTGAGTGTCACAGTGTTGTTAAGAGTAGTGGATTAAATTAAATTGTTTATCTGTCTGTTGTTGTGACTTACACTTCATCATACACATACCCTAGACACATAACGTAGTCATCACACTATTCCAGAATAATTCTGACTGAGATATATAGATATGTGGTAGCAAGTAAGGTTATCTATAATACACTACTCTTAATAGATATAGATACCTTCACAGCTGATCTCAGTCAGTACACTAAGTCCCCTATAAATATTTATAACATCCCACTTCACCACATATATTGGGGTCTCGCTCTTGGGATTTTGAATCTTTCCCTATTAAAAATATTGGGGGTAATTCACTTCAGGGAATATAAGAATTAAAAGGTATCCTTGGGTGGAATTAAATAAGGTTGAGCTCACGGTGCCTGTGTTGTCCATTAGAGATTGAATTGTTGGTTAGACATTGTATAAATTTACCTGATAGACAATGGCGGACCTGGCCAAATTTCGATCTGCTGCGGTTCAGACTGCAAAAGAGTTAGGATTAGATGGGCAAGTTATGGTTGCCTATGTCACGACGGAATGTGACAAATTTATTGAACGCGAAGAAAGAAGGTTTGAAGCCGAAAGAAAGTTAGAGGCTGACAAGGAAATTAAGAGGTTGCAGATTGAGGCTGAGGCTAAGAAATTGGAGGCAGAAAGAGAAGACAAAAGATTAGCTGCAGAAGAGAGCAAATTAGCTGCAGAAAGGGAAGCAGAAGAAAAAGATTACAAAGGGAACATGAGTTACGACTAAGGGAGTTTGAGTTTCAAGGCCATGCTCCTGAAAATGGTGCCAGTCCCTTTGCCTCTGATGCTACGGTTACTCAAGGAGCCTCAACCTCAGCTATGAATTTTCATTTAGATCATTTTGTTGAGAAAGACGATGATATTGAGAGCTACCTAAATAGGTATGAACTATTAGCTACCACGTATGGGTTAGAGAGAGAAAGGTGGAGCTTAAAGTTATCTCAGGGACTTCGTGGGGCAGCTTATGAAGTTTTTGCAAAAATGAGCAGAGGTGATCAGGAAAATTATGACATGCTAAAGCAGGCTCTTTTGTTAAGGTATGAAAAGAATGCAGAATTTTATAGGAAAAAATTTAGGAATGCTAAACTACTGTCAGGTGAAACCTATCACCAGTTCTCTGCACGAATAGAGACATACTTGGAGAAATGGACTTCTCTGGGGAAAACCCAAGATCTTAAGGAAATGGTCCTTATAGAGCAACTAAGAGAGTCCATGGCTCCAGACCTGAGAAAGTTTCTCATGGAACAAGGTGCAGAGAGGCTGGGTGAGTTGCTAAATGTTGCTGAAAGGTATCAAGCAGCTCAAGCAGAGGTAACAGGTAATAAAAAGAAACAGGTGGATAACTTTAGGGCACCACAGAACTTTAATAAATTTGATCCTAAGGATCAAAATAAAGGTAAGCACCAATTTGATAGACCACGGTATGAAAATAAAAATAAATTCCCACAATTCGATGAAAGGAAATATGATGAAAGAAAATCTTTCAACCAAGGAAAAAGGTGGTGTAAGAATTGTCAGATGGACAATCATGACACTGACCGTTGCAGAAGGAAACCTGTGTATATGGCAACCCTTCAGGTCAGGTCGACCTCAAGACAGGAGGAGGATATTATGTTAGATACCACTCCAGAAGAGATGAGGAAGGCACAGGCTGGGGATAAAACACTCAAGCCTTGTTTCAGAAAATTGTCAACTTGTCATACAACTCCAGGCAAGGGAGATTTTTACATGAAAAACAAGTTGATGTATAGGAAGACTGGAGCTAGATCCAATGGTCACGGACAGCTGGTTCTTCCAAAAAGATATAGGACAGACTTAATAAGGAGCCTACATGTGAAACCAGATGGGGACCATGAGAAGATAGGTACCATCATTCAAAAGGTGGCTCACAATTATTATTGGCCCAAAGCAAGATGGGACATTGAGAATTTTGTAGAAAGGTGTAGCATAGCACATGAGGGAACACCCACAAGTGGGAACATGGATCAGGACCTGGACACGCCACGGGGCAAAATTAGGCCTGATAATAAAAAGAAAAATAGATTTGATAAAGTGGACCAAATGGAATGGGAAGCCCCTTTTCACGGACAAGCTTCACTTAACTGTTTTACAATGGCCACTATGCGGAGAGTGCAAAAAGATGTCTTACCCCAGGATAAGCCGAAAATCCCTCAATCGGACTTAAACAAACTGGAGGAAGAGGATGTAGAGAGGAAATCTCTCATCAAGAATTTTAAGTGGGGAGAAAGCCCCAAAAGAAAAATTGGTAGCGGTCGTTTTGTGAATGATAATTCTGGGAGGAAAAATCATCACTATAAAGCTTCGAGTGGAAGAGACCATACCGGTGCATGGACAAATAGGTCCACACAATTAAAGGTCCATATGTAGCTTTGTTAAGAACGTGGACTGATGAAAAGGCAGAGGAAAACATTACATCTTCATACCAATATGTGAATGAGCTGACCACTCGGTTAAAAACTGGCTGGAAACTTGCCAATGAAAATTTGAAACAAGCCAGGAAGAAACATGCTGCCTATTATAACAGGAAGGCGAAAGACAGAAATTTGGCTGTGGGAG
The DNA here is from genome assembly GCA_024509875.1 of Oreohelix idahoensis. NCBI lineage: Eukaryota > Metazoa > Mollusca > Gastropoda > Stylommatophora > Oreohelicidae > Oreohelix > Oreohelix idahoensis. The sequence goes on from JAMPIV010009604.1 coordinate 23,085, forward strand.
AGAAAGTACTGCTTCTTTTGCCCGGGAGTCAGAATAAGTTACAAATTGGATGGCAGGGTCCATATACAGTTCTAGAGAAGGTGTCTAGAACAAATTATAAGATAGATAAGAAGGGGAAAGAAAAAATCTATCATGTGAATCTCCTGAAGAAATATTTGGAAAGAGAACATCAGGAAGAGACACACTTGTTGACCTTGTCCATCGCCATGGAGATGAAAAAGGAACCACTTTCATCATTTGAATATCCATTACACCCCTGTGAGACAGCAGCACAGGTGAAAATCAGTACACATTTAACGAAAACTCAGAAAGAGAGAGTGCAACAGGTTCTAAATAATCATGCAGAGGTGTTAACAGACCGACCAGGGCATACAAACCTATTGGAATATGATATGAAACTAATAGACTCCACACCTGTCTGTATGAAACCATATTCGATTCCGTTTGCTAAGGAGAAAGCTTTGAAGGAAGAGATAGACTATCTGTTGAAGGAAGGAATTATTTCGCACAGTGAGTCTTCGTATAGTTCCGGTGTTGTACTCTTAAGGAAGCCCTCTGGAGAACATAGACTCTGTATAGATTACAGGAGACTGAATGCTATTACAGAAGGACAGGTGGATCCATTGCCGGATACAAATCAGCTGTTTGCCAGACTAAATAAAGCTAAATATTTCTCAAAAGTGGATCTGAGTAAAGGATACTATCAGATTCCAGTAAAGCCTGAGGTTAGACCATACCTAGCTTTTAGTACCTCAGAAGGACACTATGAGTTTAATAGATTGCCATTTGGATTGAAGAATGCGCCTAGTGTCTTCTCTAGAATGATGAGAAAATTATTGGATCCTCTGAATAATCCCTGTATAACAAATTTTATGGATGATATCCTTATAGCAACAGAAACATTTGAGGAACACATTGACTCTCTGAACATGCTGTTTGATCGACTTAGGGAGGCAAATTTAACAGCCCGACCAACCAAATGTTGCGTTGGATGTAAAGAATTGGAATTTTTGGGACACACAGTTTATCAGGGAAACATGACCCCTGACCCAAAGAATTTAGAGAAACTACAGAAAGCCCCGAGACCACAAACCAAGAAGGACGTGAGATCCTTTGTCTCATTATGTGGTTTCTACCAGAAGTATATCAAAAACTTTAATTCCATATGTGCACCGTTAACTGAATTGACACGTAAAGGACATCCAGATCGCATTACATGGACACCACAATGTGAAATGACTTACCAAGAATTGAAGGAAAAGCTCACAAGTAAACCCATTTTGAAATTACCTGACTTAAGTCAAGAATTCATAGTAAGGACGGATGCAAGTAATATTGGGTTAGGTGCAACTCTACTACAGAAATCAGATGCATTGGATGGGGAATTAAGCCCAGTGGCATATGCTAGCAGAAAGTTGAATAAAGCTGAAATCAACTACTCAACTAGCGAAAAAGAATGTCTTGCAGTAATATGGGCAATAAAGAAATTCAATATTTATCTATATGGGAAGGCATTTAAGTTGCAAACAGATCACAAACCTTTATCGTTTCTAGCACAGGCTAAGCATGAGAACTCTAGGTTACTCCGATGGTCTTTGCTTCTGGCTCCATATAATTTTAGCATTGAGTATATATCTGGAAAAACCAATTTGGGAGCGGATTTTTTAAGCCGCCATCCGTGTGATGAGAATCACCGTAAACCCCAGAAATAATAATAAATTTCTCTATGTGTATATAGAATAAAGGACTGACATATAATGTCTGTTTTAAGAGGGGAGGTGTCGTGGAATATTCTAATCCACATATATAAATTATCAAGTAAATATAAAGCCTAATAAATACATATAATAAAGAAAGGAAGAAGAATGGTAAAGAACAGTGCTGTCACAATGACAGTACTCGAAATCCCCTTTGTTTTATGCTTCGTCTGCAAATTGTAACGCTTTCACGTTGATATTAAAGGCCTTCTGCAACATACACGCGTTCCCAAACACACAATAAAATGTGCTGCCTTTCTAAGAAAAACCTTGAAATATGCAAGTTGACCTAAATTTTAAATTCCATTCATGTCTTTTTCTACACTGCGTTACCAAAACGAACGAACAGATGGACAAAAGGATAAAGAGAGAGGGGAGGGCTGAAAATCAGGAACGCATGCAACACGCGTCGCGCGATACACAAATGCTGCCATCACGCGTGTAAGTCTACATGCACTAATTTTTTTTCAGACGGACAGTGATAAAATACACTACCCTTTCCCAGAGTTAGGTTTATAAATCATAAAAAACGCTTATTAGGAAAGATAACAATAGATGGGTTTACGGTTGAAAACATAACAGTACCCAGACAGCACATCGTCGAAACAGGAGGTAGAAAATACATATTTTGAACGCAGCCACGTAGCTCTTTCAAATTGGTATATTTGGGTTCCTTAGGGCTTGCTGACAAATAATATGTAAAACGTTACGCAAATAGTCCAGGAATTAATAAATTATACCCAAAATAAAATAGTGGGGATGCCTGACAGCATAAAATCATTTCTGCTCATAAGATTTTTTTTTAACGTGTTTGAAAAAAATTTACGTTACAGAAATAGCCTACCATGTAAACTCCAAATTGATTGGAGCGCAACAAATGAAAGCCTAACCACGATTGGTCGGACTATAAATACTATCTTTCGTTGTTAGGGGAAACGGGGAAAGGTAACATTTTTTCAAACACTTGTCGAAACGGGGCTCATTGGTCAGACTCGCTGATATACACACTTGGGAGCGTTAGTTCGAAACCACTTGTTTAAATAAGCTTGATAAAGCATCAGTGCGTTGAAGCCAGCTCATATTTTTGGCTAAATAAAAGCCTGGAACATAAGCAGATGGGAATTTGTGCCAGTTTGTGCCAGAATTCATTGCTAATCAACGTATCTGTGTTTATTCTATGAATTGTGGTAAGCTTGAACCATTCAGTATCTTTTAATGAAAATTGAATGTGAATTGTTAATTTATGCCTGTATATATATGTGTAGTTCAGTGGCAAACGTGAGGTAAAGCCTATAATGCTCCAGCCGAACAGAGGGTGTCGGAGAGAAGTAAAACGGCATGGAATGGCCAAACAGTACACTGACACCTAGATGATTGACTAGAAAGAAATAATGCTGGAAGTGCAGAGGCGTAGTAACCATTAAGGAGGTTAATACTGGTATAAAGTATTTCAGAATGAAGCTGACAGTTGGCCTAACGCTCTGAACTCAATGTTTGTGCTGTATTGTGATCAGTGTAAAAGAGAGTATAAGTTAGTTATGAAGTAGAAGGTACATCCTTCTTGATTTCAGGGACAGTGGTCTTGATGGTACTGAGCAGCACCTGGTCAGAGCTTTGCTGAATCCAGTGTCGGACAGCATACTCCTTGGTCCTTTTAGCTATCAGTGAGGTGTCTCCAGAGCCCAGAGGAGAATTCGAGCAGAGGAGTCCTTTCCTGCCGCCATCACGCCAGATAAGCTAACTTGGCCAGCTGAGCTCAACATTATGTCCCCTCATCTTGAAATGACTTTATAAAAATAACATTCAGAGGGGAATTTAATTGTCTTAATATCAGGAACTGAGAACATCTCCAATACTAGTCCCAAAAGACAAACTATTGAAGTCATGATGACAAATACCAACAGAGCTTGAACAAAACAAAACCAGTATTACCTCATTTTACTACTACACAACTGACACACATAGAATATTTGTAATAATATATGTCACTACAATATTCATATTAAATACATTCTGTACATAACTTGTAATTTAAATTGATTGTGATTCCTGGTTCACTTTGTATTTGAATCAGGACACATATTCATTAATGACAGTAATTAATACATATTGTTATTTGAAAAGTTACGAGTGACTTCTTTAAGATATTCTCATAGAGTGTTATATGTATGTGAGTGTCACAGTGTTGTCAAGAGTAGTGGATTAAATTAAATTGTTTATCTGTCGGTGTTGTGACTTACACTTCATCATACACATACCCTAGACACATAACGTAGTCATCACACTATTCCAGAATAATTCTGACTGAGATATATAGATATGTGGTAGCAAGTAAGGTTATCTATAATACACTACTCTTAATAGATATAGATACCTTCACAGCTGATCTCAGTCAGTACACTAAGTCCCCTATAAATATTTATAACATCCCACTTCACCACAGATATAATAGAATATTTGATGAATACCATGGAACAAATCAGAGCAGATGATTGTTGCACATATGAGGACCATATTTGAAGTCATTATTGAAGGATTATCAGTAGACAAGAGACAAATGAATTATGATAATCCCATGGAACCACAGGTACTAAGGACACAAAATGGAGATTAAATAATGGAGAAAAAAAATAATGACTGAATAATTGCTACGCCCAGAGGTAAAGGAAATAGAGATGCATCCGCATTTTGGAGAAGATATCTCTTTGATTTTTGCTTATTGCCTTTGTAATATGAACATTGTTGTATAACAAATGACTATTCCTTATCACGAATTACAGAATGTTGTAAGATAGTTGGAATAAATTGACAATTTAAAATACTCATAACATACCCAGAATTACAGGAGAGAAAATAAATAAATGATGATGAAAGTGGACACACTGAGATTTGCTCACCCCGAGGATATTGGATAAAAAAAAAAAAAAATAATGTTATCCCAAGGACAGACATGTCACAGATATATCATGGAGATACTATGAAAAAAAAAAAAAAAGAATATCTAGATTAGAAATGTAGCAAACTTGGTCAAGGACACCATGAAATAGACCCCCGCCCCACACTTAAGATAACTGACGGATGAGATTTTTGAATTATAAGTACCATAAGTCACCCATCTGGCTGTAGTCAGCGGATGTTACAGGCACCACATAACTCTGACTAACCCTCGACCAGCGAAGGCAGAGTTGGTGTCGAAATTTTGCACATATGTTAAAAGACATGTTTTTGTTCATGTTTTAGTAAAGTCTAGACATTTATGTTAATAGTTCTATAAATGATTAGTTGATATATTGATGATAAATATTCGCAAATATAGTATATGGACAATTAATAAGGATATATTTCCAGTACAGAATAAGAGGAATAGGAAGGATCCACATTTTAAATATTGGAGCACCATGAGCGAGGAATTGGACTTATAAAGAAAATGGAAATGGTACACTGTATGCAAGGATAACCAGAAATAATATGGATAAATAGTAGTCAGAGTGCCAGGAACTTTGTCTTACTAGAATATTGTAGATTCCTCACGATCAATTGATTATTTTCTTCCTTTCTATGTCACATATTTTTTTGAGTGATGACCCCAAAATTTTTTTTTTCATCTCATATTGTCAAAAGTTCTTACATCTCAGTTGATAGTTCCATAAATAATTGTTTGATGTGTTTTGCATAAAGGTATTGCTAGATAAGGTACATAGGGAGTTACTAAGGATGAATTCTCAAGATAACAGGAGGACTAGAATAGATACAATGATATTGGAACACCATAAATGATACATTGGTGTTATGAAAAAAAAAAAAAGGAGACGAATATAAATTGTATACAAGGATGCCTCGAGAGTGACAACATGGATACATATTGTCAAGAGTATAAGCAGTTGTCTTAAAAGAGAAAATAAAGTAATACGGAACCCAATGTAGAAAATTCATGATGATTTGGAAACTATATTTTTCTTTTCCCTTATATTTCATAATATGATAGTAACACATTCGTCTGTTGGTTGCTGAATAATTTGATGTTTGAAAATTGATGTATGGTAAGTCAAAGAAGATCTTTGAAGAATAAATATATATATAGAATAATATTTCTAGGGAAGAGTTCACAAAAAAAAAAAAAATACTGTATTGACAGAAAAGAAGGAATGATTAGAAATAACTGACTAATGGACAGGATCACCACCAGACGTACGGATATTAGAGACAAACATCACATAGTTTAGAAAAAAAAAAAAAAAAGGAATGTAAAATAGAACATTTTTTCTACAGTGACGGACTTAGAACGAATTTATACACTTACCATTTGGAAAATGTCAATAACAAGGAAACATTCAGATAGATAAATAAGGATAAGCCATGAGGTTTCAATGCTTTTATTGTGAAAAATGATCACTTATAAAAATGATGCTGGTCGTATTATCGTCTGATAAATATGCATATTATGTCTAGAGATGTTTTCTACATGTAATAATGAGCAAGTGGCTCATTCACTGAAAAAAAAAAAGAGAACATGATGAGTACCCATGAGAACATTGGCTATTTTATGAAAGTGGATTGCCATTACCATAGGAATTAGAGATTTTGGACATTTCTTGGAATATTGCAGAGTACTTGGGAAATAGAATAAATAAGTACGCCAGAAAAAAAAAAAGATTTTTTTTTAGTACTTGCAGGCTTTTAATATGGAGCAAATAACAGTACAGAAAAGAGATAACACCCCCACCATATCCAAGAGAAGGTAATCAACTATATTTTTGAATGAAATGTAATAGATTATGATAATCCAGCCAAGTTCTGCAAATAAGATAGTTTATTGTTCATTCCCCAGTGTTGCCACTCGTCACATTTTTTTTTAGTGATGACCTTATGAGTGTTTTGCAGATTTTGTTGGGCAGTGTTGCCAATTTGTAAATCTGGTGAAAAATATTATGATGTGATGAATAAGTTACACTTTTTGAAGTTGATGTCCACTACTAGTTTTTTTTACATAGCAGACGACCTCATATAGACATAGGACCCCAGTATAGGAATTAGATTAAATTTTTTGGAAATATTTTTGGACTTAGAAAAATTTTTGAACTTTAAAATTTTCTGAAAATTTTTTTTTGAACTTAGAAATTTTTGGGGATGGATTTTTGTTATTGATAGTACTCAAATGTCTCCCTGCGGGATACATTTGCGGAGCCCCGGGATCTATATGTGGCCGTGTACATAGTTGTTCCTTTGGAAACAGACTATATTCTTACAAGACAGAGGAAGCACAGACCACCCCATAATTTTATATTTTATGAGAAACAGAAAATAATAAATAGTGTCACATATTTAGGGTAGAGTCGCTTCTACACGCCATTTCTAATAATTGGGTGATTTCCCCTGACCAATCGGATAGCTCAGATTTACCCCGGGGAAAGTGGAACAACGACGCCATTTTGGCAGTAGAATGAAAGAGCGCAACTCAAGAGGTCGTATCTGGTCCAGCTCTACATATTTCTTAGTTTGAGAAACTCAAACTTCAACATTTCTTATAAAATGTGTATTTCAGGACATTGAGTGGTTATAATTTTCTTACTGGCGTAAGTAGTGACAATCGTTAAATATGTATTTTGAATAGAGCTCCCAACCCTAGTCGCAGCAGAACTAGGTTCGAGGATTTGAGTCAATTTGCAAAAACATAGTCTTACACCTCAAACCATGTAGAGTAGAAAATATTCTTGTGTTGGAAAGCATTTAACTCAAGGAATGCTTATGATTATAAAGAAATCAAGGACAAATCTGAGGAGATGGGTAAATGTCGTCGAACCTAAAATAAGACTGTAACTTAAAAGAAGGAACACGGTGGAATGAGAAGGTTCGCCATATTTAACAATTGAGTAGGCCTACGAGACAAGGATGCAAAAAGGGATTTTTGCATCGATGAAAGCATCTGATGAGATGATAGAATTTTATTATACTTATTATTGTAAAAATGTTCTGAATTCCAGACTTTGTTGAAATTTTAAGTTTCATGCTGAAAGATATTAAAAGTTTTGCATGAAATCGAACGCTGTTGAAAAGGTGAATTACTACAGTTTTGAGATCTAGATAAGAAATCTATCCATTTCAATTAAATTCGCTACATCAACACCTAAGAGAAGAAAATCGAACCTGGTAACACAAATTTAAGAGAGAAATCTAAATCTCTGGTGATTAGGCCAGTTAAACATCTGCTCTCTGTAAAGTAAACTGAAAATACTGCATATACCGGCACTGCCACATGAAGGTAATATGGTGCCGTTCCAGTCCTAAGGAACACCTGCCCCGGCTACAAAGTTCTTGAACAATTGCATATTTATAGTAATAAGTAAATGCATATAGAATGTCAATATAGTATTTCATTGATGCAATATCCCTTTTTGCATATTTTTATCATCTTCAATTTTCAAAACATGGCGAGACTCTTCATTTTCTACAGTGTTCCTTCATTAGGTCAACGTTTTCTAAGTTCGACGACATCTTCCCATCTCTTCAGTTTGATTTATTAATCCAAGCTTTCTTTTACTTCTTGGTATTCCTTAGGTTGAATATCTCTCAACATAAGGACCTTCTTCCTTGGCAAAAGATCTAGATATGTGATTTAGTTTTCATTTTAACCAAATCTTCGAGCGTAACTCTGTTCCAGTTATGACCGTGAGCTCTATCAGCTATGCATTCAGTTTGTAATAAATACTTACAAGTATATTGAAATCACAAACAAATCACATCACATCCTGAAATACACTTTTGCTATATAAGTGCGAAGTTGATCTCCTCAACATAAGAAATACACTGAGCTGGACTGGGCACGTCCTTTCGGTTTCGCTCTATCTTTCTAACTCTGCATGGCGTCGCGTACCCATTCTTGCCGGAGAAAAGATCTGAGCTGTCTGATTGGTTAGGGGAATCACATGACTAGTTGTGGCATTTCTAAAGCGAAGCTAGCCTAAATAAAATGGATGTCAGTTAGTTATTTTTATATCCTCCGTTTCTCATAAGATATTTATTTATGTTAATCTGTGGTTCCTCCGTCTTTAGTGGGATATAGCCTGTTTCCGAAGAAATCACGGTATACACGCCTACAATCTCTGTTCAGGGCATTGCAGTGGATAATCTCAGTGTGCGAGATGAAATGCCAGAGACTAGCCAATACGTTATCAGGAAAATTAGAATGATAAATGATAACATCAGAAATATTGTAGGAAATACATCTTGAATAGCATATACATAAAGACAGTATACAATGTGGTTTGATCATCTCATGAGAATGGAACCCGATCAGTTAACACTACGTGCTTACAATAGTAGAAGATCTCGTTTCAGGGCTCGAGAAAAACCAACAGACAGGTGGACAGAAAGTATTATAGAAGTAGTGCATAAGCACAGGCTGACATCAGCCAGTGCGACACGCTTAGCTCAAGAACAAAAACTGCAGCTGCCAATGAGGATTCATAGAGCACGAGTAGACTAAAGTAGTGACAGGGCAGTAATAGCCAGGGTGCACATGCAGCAAGACAAGACAAGACAAGATATGACAAGACAAGACAAGATATGACAAGACAAGACAAGGCAAGACAAGACAAGACAAGAATGTATACCTGGTTTCCATGAGTGCCTCTGTAGGGCTATCAAATCCTTTATTATTATGGTTCCTTAGGGCAGCTATGTTTGGTATCTTATCTATGAGGAACGCATTCTGGAATTAACATTATTAATGTTCTCCCCGATGAAAATAATTCAGTAGTCACTAACATATAGGTCCTGTGTGGTTCACGGGGGTCACTGAGATATAGGTCCTGTGTGGTTCACGGGGGTCACTGAGATTTGGGTCATGTGTAGTTCCCGGGGGTTAGTAAGATGTGTGTCCTGCGTGGTTCCCGGGGGTCATTGAAGAAACAAAGAAAGAATAATACTACTAACTCCCCCAAGCACGTGATCGGTGACGAGTAATGTGAGTTTGTGCGTGGGAGATGGCACCGTGATCATGTAAAACAAATGATTACAACAACGACTCCTACACTATGTTGGTGCTGACTTCCTGCAAGAGGCTAGCAGCTGTGATGGTACCACGCTCCAAAGGGTGAAAAATAGTAAATAATGATGGTGGTGATGATAGTGTTCAGCACGATGGTATACCGTTGCTGTTTAGCTTGATAGTGCACTGGCTTCCTAGCTCAGTAGTCCATGGTTCGATCCCCAGTTGAGGTGGGATTTTTTAGACCGGAAACGGCTCCGGGGTCGACCTAGCCTCTTGAATTGGGTACCAGAACAACTCTGGGAAGGTTAAGGCGGTCGGCGTGATGCTGACCACATCACCCCTAGTTTGCCGATGGTCAAGAAAATACGGGCCTAACACCGTATTTCCCAATATGCCTCAATGGGCGTGTAACGGGATCCTTTACCGTTTTACCGTAGAAGTCATTTGAACATTTTATACTGACTACAGAGACACAGATTTCCTGGCTGTTCTTTAGTTTCAGTCATGTACCTCCTGCTCTGATTTTCTATAAATTTTCAGACTCAGAAATGGCCAGTGCAAACTCAGCTGTTTAATAAACACAAAATCAGACAAACAGATATTAGTTCATGAGAGAAAGACAAGCAAACAAAAGAAACATATATACCGTAGCATTATGCATAGCTGGTGGTCATATGAGGACGACTACAGATATTCCTACATGCATACAAGGCTCCACGGGAAAACAGATTGTCATCATGACCTTCAGCAAACCTCCTGAAGTAGAAACTGTGTGACGATTAGAGAAACCTAAGACCCCCGGCCGACTTTTTGAGAAATATAGATGTGGTTATACTCGTATGAGAGTGAACATCGGAGAAGGCATTCATTTATTAACTTATATTCGCATCTCGGTTACGACCAAGAAAACGAATTTTCTAATTGATCGTTAGTGGATTCTGATTTGTAAATAGAATAATTTTGACGTAATATGCATCAAAACAGTAGTTCTCATCATTTCAAGAAGCGAAGTCCTTTCAGATATATTTCTAACTGAGCGGGCCCATGAGGAAAATTATGTCACCATAATCCATCAATCATGCGTAAACCGTGCCATAGTGGTATTTCTTCTGCTACTTCATGATCATCATCATCAGCTGCCATCTCCGCAGGGAAGGTCGGCAGCAACTGATCTCCAACGTTTTATGTCTCTTGTCTTGATGAGACACTCTGATAGACTCTTTCTTGTCCATCTCTTGATGTTATCTTCCCATTTTTAGGGCTGTCTTATCCTTGCACGTTTGACTTCAACTCTGCCTTCTATGGCGGTCTTCTGCATGGTGTTGTGTCTTTTTACACGGCTAAAAGATTTATCAGTCTAATTTTGATCATCATTAATTCTCTTCTCATAGCTAGGTTTTCTAGGATCTCTATTTGTTTTCTTCTATTTCCATGAGATGCGCCCCAGAAGTTTTAAAAAGTAATGAAGATGTCACGAGTAACACATGGATAAGAAATCTGGTGACAGACATAAAAGGCATAAAGAAGACAAAGAGACCTTGTATGTAAGGCTCAGAACAGGAGCGTTTGACATAACTGAACATATATACGCCTAGCTGAAAGATGATGATGATGTTAATGAAAATCCAGGTAGTTAGATGTTAGGCCTTTTACTTGATAAAACATTCCGCTCGTCCCCCTCAGTCATGGCATGCGGACCATCTAAGGTGGATGGGATGGGATGAGCACTGTTTTGAGGACCTTACTTACTTACTTAGTCGTCTCTCTTCTATCCTGGGGTTCAGAGATTTGACAGAGAGAGCGTCATACTTTTCTATCGGCTGTCTTCCTTCTGACCTGGTTCCAATCTAGTCCTCGGTCCTTCAGAGATTGTCTAATGGTGTCCTCCCAGCGAATTATGGGTCGTCCTTGGGGTCTGGATTCCTGGCTCTTAGTTTCCCAAATAGTCATGGTAGCCGATCTTCTCCCATTCTACAGACATGACCAAACAATCGTAATTGGAACTGTTCCACTTTGGTCTGCAGGGGCTGGGTTTTGAGACTATGACGTTTCGTATGGTTGCGGACTATGTCTCTTCTTGTTATTTCAGCGTTTTGAGAAACACTGGATTATATCATCCAAAACTGGGAGCACGGATTGTACTACATGTTAAGTGTCATTGGTATACCAAACTGTCAAACAATGTCGGTCAGGTTACGCCATCCGCTTTTTTGGGAAACAACTTGTTTGTCTCTGTTATGCATTTCAGAATATAGAAAAGATTGCCCAAAATTCAATCATAAATAAATAGGGCACGATCGTGAAACAATTAAAAAAAAACTGTACCAATCGAGCTAGTATTTTTAGACCTCTTCTTTGTTGTTAATTACAAAAGTTGTTTTTGAACTCACATCAGTTAAGCGTCAACAAAACTCTCTCATTTCTAGGCCATCTTCAGAAAAGATATAACGGATCAAAACTGGGTCTTAAAAAACTGAACTTTACTATGTAATCATCATTTTCCTCTTACTCCCAATGGAGCATAAGATCATTACTCCACTGATTCACTCACAGAAAGCTAGACTTAAAGCATTCAAGTGCTCTTGAAACTGTGGTTTATGAAGCCATCTTATTTCAATCATTTTAATTTACATTAACTCGAGCACTGGCGAGAAAATATGAAGGAGTGTCGTCGACCAGGGACCGGCGTTTCCTGAGCCGACCCAGCTGTAATGGGTACCTCCGAAATCGGCGAGCATCTGCCTGAATGGCGAGGGACACCTGTCTCTGTACAAGAAAAAAAAAAAGGGACACTCACGTAAAAATCAATCTCAGATTAGACATACTAACCTGAGATTTCGCCTCGAGTAATAGCCGGCGTTCCTTAAAGGCGATCTTTGTCCTCTCAAGGCTGTGTGTGGTCCCGGTTGCCGGGTCCTCCCAGCACAGAAGAGGCAGTGAGAGGGAACTGTGCCTGTGCCAGACTGCCCTTTTTCGAGGACCTTCGGTCCCGAATGGATTTTGGCTGGACGGGCGGCTGGGAGGCATGGCGATATGGTTTTATAGCGACAGGAGTAGAGTACACATGAGGGCAAGTTCGGGGCACAGCGGATTGATCTACCGCTTGCTTGTCACATTGATCACAGAAACAACAATTAAAAGTCTGTTGTACCAATATACGCCGTTAGGTGTGACGGAACAACGGACGATTTCTTGTTGCCCTAATGACGCCGCAAGGTGTTCTGGCCGAAGACTGCTTGGTCGGTCGGCGGTCAAAGGAATAATAATAATAAATAATAAAAATAGCCGGCGTACGGAAAAAAAAAAAAAAATTTACATGTATTATTGATTTTCAATCATGTCCTCTAGACTCTGTATAGAGAATACAGCAACCACTGAAGATCGCTCCATTGAGGAAGTCAAGCACACAGTATACAATCTTGTAGTGGATTTTTTTATGTAGCTATTTGTTCTACATGATGAGATTGCCAGCTACATACTCAATTGCATATTAATCATATTTTCGACATGCCTGAGTGAGTAGTAATCATAGTCTTTATGTGTCTCATCAGAGACCCCTGGGAACTACACGATGTTTTGCATGATGACTTAGCAAGACCCAAGCATAACCATTTCTTGTAGTTCCTTCTTCTGCTTCTTCCTTGTTCGTCCTGAAAAGGACGTTCGTTACGTTGTGTCGCCGTTTACAGCGGAGCCGCGATATTTGCGCCTTTCGGCCCGACACATCCGACTTCACGGCATTTTTGGGACCGGGTTTGCCTTCCCACTGCGATCCTTACTCTCTCAGCCAGACTGCAGTGATGCAGCCTGTTTCCAGGACCACCACTTAGAGGGTGGAGTAGGGTCTTGGTCAGCTCTGGTTCGCTGACCCTGACGCAAGCAGTCAAGCTATGGGTCGCTGACCCTGACGCAAGCAGTCAAGCTATGGGTGGCACCAAGGGGCGTGTTACGAAACAAAAAAAGAAAAGGCTGACTACTTCCTCACTCATGTCGTACAAGGCAACTAACATGAGGTTGTTTATGGGGCTGACATGAGGTTGTGTATGGGGCTGACATGAGGTTGTGTATGGGGCTGACATGAGGTTGTGTATGGTGCTGACATGAGGTTGTGTATGGGGCTGACATGAGGTTGTGTATGGGCTGACATGAAGTTGTGTATCGGGCTGACATGAGGTTGTACAAGGCGACTAACATGAGGTTGTTTATGGGGCTGACATGAGGTTGTGCATGGGGCTGACATGAGGTTGTTTATGGGGCTGACATGAGGTTGTGTATGGGCTGACATGAGGTTGTGTATGGGGCTGACATGAGGTTGTACAAGGCGACTGACATGAGGATGTTTATGGGGCTGACATGAGGTTATGTATGGGCTGACATGAGGTTGTGTATGGGGCTGACATGAGGTTGTACAAGGCGACTGACATGAGGTTGTGTATGGGGCTGACATGAGGTTGTTCATGGGGCTGACATGAGGTTGTGTATGGGGCTGACATGAGGTTGTGTATGGGGCTGACATGAGGTTGTGCATGGGGCTGACATGAGGTTGTTTATGGGGCTGACATGAGGTTGTGTATGGGGCTGACATGAGGTTGTGTATGGGGCTGACATGAGGTTGTGTATGGGGCTGGCAACCTCATCAGGTCAAATATATTACTATACAAACATCGCTGCAAGAGCACGTGACTGCTGTTTGCAGGTTTCCTGCAAGGGAACAGCTCCAGTGGTGGCTCAATGCTCCACATGGAGCGGGAAAGGAAAATTACGATGATGATGCATAACTCCACAACCCACATTAGTCGCCCCTTACGACATGCCATAGAGAACAGTGGACATTTTCTTTGGCGTGTATCCTCAGGGGACCCTGGGAACATCACAAGGCTATTCTATCTTTGGTACCTGGTTACAAATAAAATCACACACAGATAAGAAATGCTTTTATTGCTGCCTGGTTTGTCAAACTTTGACCTCTATTGTCTACAGCACGGATCTCTAGGAAAGAAATTGTGACTGATATTTTTTTTTTTTTTTTTTTGTTCACGGCCTTCAGTATGTTCATTATTTTACTTTCAGAGATTGCATAATGTTGTGTACCATGGTTTCCTTAATTAGGAACATTTTGTTGTAAACAGTTTCCTCATTGATTTAATAATCGAATAAGATGTCACCTCAAAATAGGACATCTGTCTATCCGTCCGTCTAACTGTCAGGCTGTCTGTTTGCCTGTCATCTTTCTGTTTGCATTTATGTTTGTCTTATCTATCTATCTATCTATCTATCTATCTATCTATCTATCTATCTATCTATCTATCTATCTATCTATCTATCTATCTATCTATCTATCTATCTATCTATCTATCTATCTATCTGTCTGTTTCTCTGTCTGGTTCGTTGCCTCTGTGGCTCGCTGTCTGTACAAAGGCTTCCTGTAGTATTATTATTATTTCTATTCTTTGTTTAGTTTTTGTGACCGTAGCTGATGAAGCGTTGTTCCGAAACGTTCCCACTTTTTAGAATATTGTTCAGAGTAAAACATGACTTAAATACCATTGTCATATTTAACTATCTATCACTAGCTTTACAACAGTTTTATTTATTATTTCGTCACCTGTCAGCTCCACGAGAAGATTAGGTGTTCCTGACCAGTGCCATCTTCTCAAGGTCTTTCCATGTCGTCTTCATCCCCGTCATATATGTCTCCAGTTCCTTGGTCTGCCTCTGGTGTCCTGGAATGAGGATGTAATTAGCCTCACAGGCAGAGATTCAGATCCATGTGTGTGCATTGAAGCATTATGCATAGGTGGTGGTCATATAAGGATGACTACAGATATGTCTCTTTGCATACAAGGACCGTCTTGTAATGCTATCAACGGGTTTCAATTCTGCAGATTTTTCTAGAAGAAAATAAACGTGAGTCGACAAACCAGACGGCTTTCGGCTTTCTCTGGTTTACGTCATGAAACTTCTTGTCAAAGGACCTTCTTCAGACTTGTATGACTGAATTGACTGTTTTTCTTGCGTTGATCTGTCTATGTTCTTTGTTGACGTTTAGGTGGTTTAAAATTATTTTTACAGGAGGGGATAACCGATCCCATGCCCAACCTTCCTTAATCGTTTTTTTACGAATGGCATGGTAGGGAACTGTGTTACTATTCTTTGCCCCCCATCTTTCTGACCCCGGTAACACACAGGTGCCTTTTGTAATTTGGAGAATTAAATAGAAATCATCGTCAAAGCACAAACCGCCAGCTTCAACAGTCAACAACAAATGTCGGACATCAAAATGAAGGAATTCTTACGAGAAAGACGGACAGTGTTAATGTAATCAAGAAGAAATATAGTGTTGCACTGAACAAACTAAAACACTTCGTACAAGAATGAAATCTGATGATCTCTACGAACCTCCACACATCTGTTAATGTGGAGAAAAAAAGAAGTCATTGTTCGGCATACTTGTCAGGTGTCTTAAAGCTGTCATGGGGCTGTCATGGGGCCGTCAGTCGCAACGTGTTAAACAAATTGAAAGAAAAAAGCATCACCCTTCAAAAGCGCACGAAGTGGATTTCATACTGTATGGATTAGGCCCCACGTGTAGTTGTTGCCCCATGTATTGTAATGGCATAAATTATCTAAAATATAGAAGGGGCCCTATATGTAACAGTGACCCCATGTGTAGTGGTGGTCCATAGTAAAAGCCTCAAGTATAGAAGTGGCCCCTGGTGTAGTCGTTATCCATGTGTAGTAGTCATTCTTGAGTTTTAGTGGTCCTTAGTAATGACCTCCAGCCTAGTAATGGCCTCAAGTATAGAGGTGGTCCATGTGTAGTAGTGATTCTTGAGTTGTAGTGGTCCTTAGTAATGACCTCCAGCCTAGTAATGGCCTCAAGTATAGAAGTGGTCCATGTGTAGTAGTGATTCTTGAGTTGTAGTGGTCCTTAGTAATGACCTCCAGCCTAGTAATGGCCTCAAGTATAGAAGTGGTCCATGTGTAGTAGTGATTCTTGAGTTGTAGTGGTCCTTAGTAATGACCTCCAGCCTAGTAATGGCCTCAAGTATAGAAGTGGTCCATGTCTAGTAGTGATTCTTGAGTTGTAGTGGTCCTTAGTAATGACCTCCAGCCTAGTAATGGCCTCAAGTATAGAAGTGGCCCCTGTTGTAGTAGTGGTCCTACAGAGCGAAGCGAATGAGAAGACAGAATAAAACGTTTAAAGTTGGGATTCCTGAAGCAGAAAACTGAGCCGAGGGGACCATCCAATAACAGAGAAGTATCCAGCTGGAGTGATCTTCACATTTAGAAATTAAAGAACTCGAAACACTAAAAGGAGGAAATAAAAATAGTTCTAAATATATTTGCCCGAATTTTTCCCTGCCTTGTTTTTCTGGTCATGGTTCTAGAAATTGAATGCACCAAAACAAATTATATCCCCATTTACAAATCTCGGTTAATCTCATTAATACTAAATCCATATTAGTTGCCAACTCCAACGAGTTTAGAAAAGAACTACTTTTCCATGTGGGTTGAAATAAAAACATGAATATCGCCATCTTGTGAGGATGTGGTGAGAATTCAGGTATGTGAACCTAATGTTGACCAAGTGTTTACTGGGGAAATACTTGACTCAAGCCCCGCGTCGGGGGCCCTTGAAGGGGCAAAGAGTGTATAAAAGTACTACTAATACCCCAGGCAATCGTAGGAGGCTCTAATATGAGACTGTGCGTGGGTTTGGCATCTTTGTCATGTCAATTAAATTCCTGAAGAACCAGTGCTGAGTAAATGTATGCAGCGTTGTAGGCGCCCCGCAGGCAGACCAACTGTAATGTTCCTTGCTCCATGTGGAGCAAAAATGGAAAGGAAAGGATGATGATATGATGACATTTCCTAAAAGTGATTTATTGAAAGAACAATGGTTCGAAGGTTGAATGTAAAGGACGAGAGAATAACATGAAAGAAGACAATATAATAATGTGAGTGGTAAGATCTCTGTTTAGTTTGTTCGACCCAGTATACTATTAATTGTACCATCACGGGTACCATAATATATACCATCAAATTTACCATCAAGTGTATCATCCAAGTGTAACATAATGTATACTGTCAATTGTACCATCCAGTATACCATCAATTGGACTATAATGTGTACCATCAATTGCACTTTAATTTGTGCCATCAATTGTACCATTAAATGTATCGTCGTGTACACCATCAATTGTACAATAATATGTAGCATCAATTGTACCACAATGTGTACCATAAACTGTCTCATTATGTACCATCAGTTGAACTCGTTGTTTCCCATATGATTATCTTAGCCAGGTACTCATTTGCAGCTGAGTATACTAGAGCGATACGCCACCGTGTTTCGAACCCGGCACCTCTGCGCAAGAGGCTAGTGCTATAACCACTCTGCCAATTGGATGATCATTAGTACTGATAAGACTGCTAATTAAAACATAAAAAATAAACGTGCTCAGTGAATCTAATGAGAGACCAACTGCGACAGATGACTGCCTATAAGTCTCCATGAATGTTTTGGTACATATATGTTTGTGCGTGTACTACTTTCTAGTTGCGTGCACGTTTTATACCTACGTATTAATCGGTTTAGTTGTCTACCACAAAATCCAAATGGTTTTTTTTTTTGGGTCTATAGTTCACTGCGCTTGCCTGTGTATCTTTCTGTTCGCCTCACAATCTTCCCGTTTGCTTGTTGCTGTGTTCCCCTTATCTATCTATCTATCTATCTATCTATCTATCTATCTATCTATCTATCTATCTATCTATCTATCTATCTGTCTGTCTGTCTGTCTGTCTGTCTGTCTGTCTGTCTGTCTGTCTGTCTGTCTGTCTGTCTGTCTGTCTGTCTGTCTGTCTGTCTGTCTGTCTGCCTGCCTGCCTGCCTGCCTGCCTGCCTGCCTGCTTGCCTGCCTGCCTGTCTGTCTGTCTGTCTGTCTGTCTGTCTGTCTATCTATCTATCTATCTATCTATCTATCTGTCTAAATATATGTCTGTCTATCTACACCCAGTCCGTCAATTTCTGTATTTCGCGGCGCATCTACCTATCTACTAAACACAGTCGTAAAAGACCACAAATTACGCAGGTTCTAACAATCTTGGAATACACGTTGTCATCTTCCGAGTGTACCAATGCGAGCAAATGTTAACCCTTCACATGCCTCTGCCGTCATGCTTTCCACTTTCTGTGGCAATAATACAATCCTTACTTCCTACAGCATTTAAGCATAAACCTCAATCACTATGGATGTTACCATCGCAATCAATCTCTTACATACTTACTATTTACCTTTGCACTTCTACGCTCTTCTATCAATTATCAACAACAACAAACATAAAAAATGAATGTCCACCCATTCCTGCAAATATATATTTATGTAGACTTAACCTTTGAGATACTAAGCCCTATATTTTTGCAATCATTGATTAGATTTTGATTTTAGTAAATGAATAAACGGGGTGGAGCTCTCCTAGGCAGAACTGTATGATAGTTAATAATAAGACATAAACAGGTGTAGGGTAATTTTACATAATGACCGAGTGAGATATCAAAGCTTACATTAGCCAAAAAAATCTACTCGGCTTTTTTTAGCAGGTATTATTCAATGTATTTTTATTCGTTAATGCAAGTGATTCAATATTGAATCATATTGACTTATTGTAATCCACTGGTCAATATCGCGCATCGAAAAGCCTGACCTAGGACGAACGAATCACAAGCTGTTGCCAGTGACGTCTTCCATGACCGAATTCTTGGCATAGAAATAAAATCAGATTTGTTCTAAAACCGCAGAAGCTGTCTGGCAATGTTGTCCACTGAAAACAACACGTAAAAAGGATGACGTCTGAAATTCCTGTCTATTCGAAGCGGAATGTTTGAGAAATAAAGATGCGACACCAATATGAGGTCCCATTAATAAAACTACAGATAACATGAGTGAACTTTATACGGTACAATGCACAATAACTTTTTGTGTGTACTATAGTGCGTTTCAAAAAGGTCGGTCGACGATTGACTTCAAATATCTCCATATTCCTTGCACTGATAAACATGATTTTTTGCATGTAGTCTTAAATTTTCAATGTCCCAAAGGTTTTATAAAATTAAATGTTGTAGGTAGTGTGCTTTTCTTGCAACGCCTAATTCCTTTGATCTTTTTGAACGAAGTAATTATTTTGTCCTGGAAGAAAATAATTTACCGTAAATGAAGGAAGTTGCGTATTTTCGGCATAGGCGTCTATACAATTCGAATGTTAGAGGGGTTTGTTAACTGATTACTACGTGAGGTCCTTTTTTATTTCTTCGAAATATTTGAGAGAGAAATAACGCCTATTCGTTATAAATGTTACTTTTTATACTAAACAGTGAATGGATGCATGAAGAGGTGAAAGTACTGTGTATGTTAAGTATAGTAGTGAAATCGCGGAGATAAAAAGGAAATGAATTGATTTACAGATACACATAGATGGAGGAGAAAACTTAAAAAACATATAAGGTATTTACACACTTATTCCGAGTCAGACGAGTCTAACATATTGATGACTATTCTCGGCTGAACGAACGACAGTCCATCTTTTTTCCAATAGTCATTTTCCTCTTTTAAGACATGGTCTTCACATTTACACCAATAATCTTTGTCTATCTGCGAGAGGGCGGCATATGTTAGTTCTTTCATATTGCATAGTTTGAAAGTTTTATTTTCAGCTGCCACCTGTCCTTTAACTTTTGCCCAAACGAGTTCAATTGGGTTTAAATGTGAATGATAAGGTGGCAGTCTCAAACACGTATGACCATGATGTTGAATTAACTTGTCTATATGGAAGATCTCGGTCTTTTGTGATTTCTAAACAAGGGACAGTAATTCAGGTTTCAGAAACCCCTCGTTAAATGGAATGTCTTATTTTTTGAGCCAAATCTTTATAGCATCTTTTGTACTCGAAGATGTCGGGATTTTGTCTTCTTCTGCCACAGCGTTGTGGTATGATGCGTTGTCCATTATCAGACGTTGTCCTTTTTCCACTGGGTACACATCTTTTAATCGTTCCATCTGATAACTGCCATTCCTTTTCCCTTGTGGGGTGAGCATTGATCCAAGTTTCATCCACATACACAATATCATAATCTTTATTACGCATTTCCCGTACTTCACGTAAATATTTACTTCTCATAGATACTAAGTGCGGCTTCTCGCAGATGACGTTTCTTCCACTAGCATACTTCCTAAACGTAAAGCCAATGCTTCTAACAAGTTCTCCATAATGTTGATTTCGACATATCAATGTCATTGTGTGTTCTCAGCCGAATTTTCAGTTTTCTTAGTGTCACAGTTTCTTTGGAATTAAACATTCTACAAATCTCTCTTCTAATCACATCCCTGTCAAAACTATCTACTACTTCCTTTCTTCCTTGCGTCCTGGTATTGATTGAACTGAGAATTCCATTAGATTTGAGTCATTGATAAAATGAGCGTTTACTTAAACCCAAAGCGTGAATAGTTCTCTTTTCAGGATTTGAGAGACTCCGATACAGTTTACCACGCTTAGCTTCTCTGCAGAAATATTTATACATTTTCACTGCCATTGTATGCAGTGTAAGGAACGTGACTTTCATACCCATTGTATTACAGACCTAGAATACCGCAAGATACGCCTATGCACGGTAATACACAATCAGTAGAACGATAACTGAACACACCGGAAGGATCAATGTAAGGTGCAAAACAGTGCGGTAGTGAGCTGATACACCGGGAAAATCATTTGAAATGCGTTCAAGATGTTAAATCGAAATAGTTCACAAATATGAAGGGGTAAGCCCTCTCAATACATGGTTGGACTAGGAGGTGGTCGATTTTGTATACTTTAAATAAAGAAAATTTAAAACCATAAGTTTGTTAACGAGGAAAAAAATGTCCCCCTTGGGACATAGCGATCATTAGGTCCTATGCAAAGTTGCAACAATTACGATCAAGTGGTTGCAGAGATTGTAGTAAAATCTGTGAGATAATCGCTTATTTCCGTACGATTTTAGTCTTATGATGAATAAATACACCAGCCCTCAGGTGTCTGACTGGTTTCATCTTCAACGCCAGTAGGGCGAGGCCTTTTGTGCAGTGGGAATGCTAAGAAAATGACCCGCCGCAAAAATCAAAAACGCTTTTAGTTTCGCTTTCGAAAACGTACAATAAACATTTTAACATCTCGCCGATCTGCTGCACGAAACGGGGGGAAAAGCTTGTAATTAACGACTTGCCAGAACTGTGAGACCAAACTGGCGTTTGAATTAACGTAATATGTTAACTTTAACACTAACATTTGTAGTAATTCGGACAGTTCTCAGTAGTAAGAACGAGACGATTGTAATAATTCACGCAAAACACTACCAAAGTTTTGAAAAACCCCTCTTCGCTCTGCACGCGGTCTCTTTAATATATACACGCTGTGGGCAAAGCCAGCAGAGGCAAACACACCGACAATTTTCCAGTTCCTCCTAGCGGTAATATTCTGACGTCACTCAAACTAGTTGGTTTATTTGAATAGTGAGGAAAATGTTGGGGGGGGGGGGGGGGGGGGATGGCCAACTTGTGTAAAAAGTTAATTTTGACGATTGACAGTGACAAAATTGAAAATCTAAACCATACTGAAACTGACCATAAAAATCATATGGTAGTATAGCTTCGAGTCCCCTGAGCAAAAATATGTTTTAAAAAATATGGTAGTCCAAGTATTAGCCAAGTTATTGAGAAAATACTAAATGTCTACGAACGCTTGACCGGACAGACTGTTGTTCTTGCTCGTTACACATAACGATTGTTGGGGACGCTAGTTTAAAAAAAGAGGCATTGTAGTAATTCAAATTCTATTGGTTGGTATAAGAGTATAGGAGTAAAAGGGGAGAGATAGGAAAAATGTAACTAAAACGAAACATCTTTTTCTATTTGGCATAACTAAAGCAGACTGACCAATGGACTACGAGGCACATAGTTTGTTTGGAATTGTTTTTTTTTTTTTTTCAAACTAAATTCAAAAAGTTGTAGTAGTGTCTGCTTTCATTGGTCGGCTCTAATAGATATTGGCAAGAGGCATAGTGGTCTCGTGGCCATTTGACTAGAAAATTTTATTCAAACAACTACGTTGAGATCAGATGTGATAACTTGTAAAATTAACTACTAAATTCACTATCTGGACGGGGCAGAGCGAGACTGAGGCCATATTCTTTGCCAGTCAACGTTATTTTTGACATATTTCTTTGAACTAGTGGTAAGAATGCTTTATGTATTTACATGCTTGATTAAAACTGAAAAAGTCTGATACTGCTGTGGAAAAGTGAAGAACATGCCGGAAGCAAACATTATTGAGTCCTCACATTGAACTGTATTTGACTGTTACATATTATTATGATTTTGTATTAATATTTTGTATTGGAAATGTTAGGAAGCCTCTGTGTTGTATGAACACTTTTCAACATGCCTAGAGCGCTTATAAGTTAGAAGTTAGAAAAGAAAAAAAAATCATATAAAAGGAGATGTGGTTACTCCACGTTATTGCATTGAAGCAAACTATGTAAAAGCACAGTGGCGTATCTGCCATAGGGACCTGTGGTGTGGTCACAGAAGGGTGTGAGTCATAAATTAGGAGCTGATGCACATGAATGCACAAGAGGCTGACCCCATACCGTCATGTATATATAGGGATAAGAAGTTATGATCAGGTTGAAAAGGCCAGGGTGTCTTTTTATTGCAGAGTTTTTATTTCCTGTTACCATCCGGTGACAGGAAACCTGATGAGTGGGTGTAAAGTCTCCATTATAAAGTTTAAGCTGTCAGCTGATAGCCTGAAGGAGTTTACATGTGTGTGCTGATCTACATTGTCTCTACATTGATATACTGACTTTTATTCGACCTACCAAGAATCCCAGGTGACATGTTATCAGCTGGGACATCTGACATTTCATCCTAAGAAACTAGTTCCTATCAAAATAACATTGAATTATAAGGGGCTTGATGAAAACAACAGCTCCTCATAACAAATGACAATCACTAGCAACTATTAAAGTTTTAGTCTGTGAATACACCTACAGGAACTCTATATTAACATATATTCATAGGACCAAGAGTCCATATTTTTAGTTACAGTAATATATGTAAATATATTTCCTCATTTTCAAAGACCTGTCCAAAAGAAGTTGGCGGGACAGGCAGATTAAATTGTATAAAGAAAAAACATTCAAATTTTAAAAGAAAACTTTAACCACCGTCTTATTCATTTCTTATAGTGAGTTAAAGTGTATTGTGTTGATGTACCATCATCTTCATTTCACCCCTAGACACTAGAGACATCATACACCAGCCACTAGAATCAAAATACGGACTGTGTGAGATCTAGGGAGGTAGCGTTAGGTTCCCTGATCAATATATCATCATCATCATTCTTTTTATAGTCAGGGACCTACATGTGCTTGACCTCACACAGTTACCACAGACACAACTATCTTTCTTGTTAGGTATAACATCTTAACCTCCCCAGCAAAAATTACATTTGCTACAGAGATATTGAATATTAAACAGCGACAAACATTGTGAAACGCACTATAATAACCTTCTCTCAAATAAAAGCGACAGATTGAATATATGAACGTTACAATGAACAACAGATTGCTGATCTAGGCGTCAATGTGGGCGACATATTGGCAATATGCACTTCATGACAATGTTTTATTCGAAGCTAAACTAAGTCTACGAAACTAAAACCAAGCCTCTGATAAGTTTACGTTCCTCGGTCGATCTTGTCTCCTGGACTTGTACAGTGAGATCGCGTTTTACGTAGGCACACACAAATTTTATCTCGCTTTAATGGAGATCATTTTCTCCACAGAAATTCAGTAAGTTACTATTAAAGTTACTTTTCTGCAAAGTACATTAAAATAAATTAATTAAAAAGTAATAATAATTTTATTTAAAATAAACAAAATAAAACGAACATTAACTGTAAGAAACATACAACAAATATATAAAAATTATTAAATTTAATCAGTAGAATGCATGTAGTGTATACAATAGCGAAAGTAGCGAACTTTTGCGAATTCGCGTAAATAACGATTGCAATGTATTTTGACTTATAACAGCTGGAGATGCAGTATTCGTAATTTCCAGGAAATACTGACTAAATCAAAATTAAATACTGACTAAATCAAAATTAAATACTGGTTAAATCGAAAGGGGCATCCCTGATTTTTAAGAAAGTTCACATCAAGTTTCATGCTTCAAGGCTAAGGCGATCATGTTCCACTGCACAATGGTGAGATGTGATATTCTCCATTAGTTCTCTTGTTGACCTCTTCCCATACCATAGTGTGCTCTCTGTGATCTTTTCTTTCTATCTTTCTCTGCTCCTCTTCCCATCTAACTGTACACTTGTCAATATAATTGTCACATTACTCTTCTTCCGATCACATACCTCCTTCTATCATTACACGTCCACTGAAGGTTGATTGTTTTCTTGTTTTTATGATTATATTGATTTTATTTTTTTTTAATGAGCGCATACGAATCATTTTTCGTTTATCGTAGCTATCCGTGAGATTATTAACAGTCTTCTGAGGAACCTCATCTTTGATGCATCCAAAAGATGTTGACATCTGTTTGTTCAATATCCAGGCCTCACGTGGTTCAATGTAAAACTTTAGAACACTTTTTCTTATGTTCAACGACAGAGATTTTTAGAGACAACGAGGACCAGAAATTAATCAATAAAACGGCAAAACCATTTCCGAAATGTACTCAAGGTTGATAGAAGAGCCAGAAGCCATGCTTGAAGGATAATACTAAAACACAAATTATAATACATCATAATGTTGCAGGTGTTAATTCGCGGTTGCAAATGCGTGAATGATTACCTCCAGGATTATAAGCATTGTAAGAAACGTTAATCTCTTAAATGAAACCACTTTATTGTTGTTGACTTTTTTTTTTTATTTGTTTGTTTGTTAATAATTGTATTTCAATTTCAGTTGTTTTTTTTTTAACCATGCTTTAAATTATGTTGTCTTATTCAGTTCCTGCTGAGACAGGTGTAAATTCCGCATCGGCACCGTAATTAACATAGTCAGTGCAAACATCAATATGTGGACGTCCTTCTATATTCAAACATCAATATGTGGACGCCCTTCTATATTCAAACATCAATATGTGGACGTCCTTCTATATTCAAACATCAATATGTGGACGTCCTTCTATATTCAAACATCAATATGTGGACGTCCTTCTATATTCAAACATCAATATGTGGACGTCCTTCTATATTCAAACATCAATATGTGGACGTCCTTCTATATTCAAACATCAATATGTGGACGCCCTTCTATATTCATGATAAAGATCAGTGGTTCTCAACGTGGACCGTATGGCCCCAAGGGGCCCGTGCCATATTTTGAGGGCGCCACAGTAAGATTGTAAAGTACCTTCTTTCAGCTAACAGTGACTATGAAAGGGGGGGGGGGGGCAGAGGTAAACGAGGCTCATTAGGGGGCTATGAGCAACAAGAAGGTTGAGAACCACTGGTATGGATGACCATGACCTATATTAATTTTGTTATTGCAAGTTTTACAATTGACAGCACCAACTCATTGTTAATAATTGTCAATTAGAATGGTTGATTTACTTTCAAGGACTAGCGGCGCTTCTAAAGATTATTCGTTCACAAGACAACAGGAATGCGAGTTAAGTTAATGACAGACTTGAAATACTAGTCTTTGTGTGAATCCGGTTTCATAACTGTACCTGTTGGCAGAGTGTTAGAGTGCTGGTCTCTAGCGGCAAAGGTACTGGGTTCAAAACGCAGTGGCGTCACTCTCCAGTCTACTCAGCTGTAAATGGTTACTTGACTCTGCTCTTGAGGTTAGGGAAGCCAAAGACAGCGAGGAAGGTAACTAATCAACCCATCTCTTGACTCTGGGCCTATTGTAGTGAAGCCTCGAACACTTCAAGCCCCTACAGCAGTATCTGCTATGGAGCTACCTGTACATGTTTCTATACAACAATATAGCACACCGTAAACGTTGCTAGTTCTTTGAAAATGGTACGATCTAACCATCCCATAATTATTATTAACAAGAGCATATCCAGCAACATTAGCAAGAACATTTCTAGCAACATTAACAAGAACATTTCCAGCAACATTAACAAGAACATAAAACCAACATTAACAAGAACAGTTGTAGCAACAGTACGAAGTATATTTAACGCAACATGAACAAGAACATTTCCAGCAACAGGAACAAGAACATTTCCAGCAACGTAAACAAGTGCATTTACATCAACATTACCAAGACTATTTTCAACAACCTTAACAAGAACATTTTCAATAACAGTAACAAGAACATTTTCAATGACAGTAACAAGAACATCTCCAGTAAAATGAACAAGAATATTTACAGTAACATTAACAAGAACATTTACCGCAACATTAAAAAAAACATTTACAGCAACATTAACAAGAACATTTACCGCAACATTAACAAAACCATTTACCGCAACATTAACAAGACCATTTACCGCAACGTTAACAAGAACATTTACCGGAACATTAACAATAGCATTTACAGAAACATTAAAAAGAGCATTGACCGCAACATTAACCAGAACATTTACCGCAACATTAACAAGAACATTTAGCGCAACATTAACAAGAACATTTACCGCAACATTAACAAGACCATTTACCGCAACGTTAACAAGAACATTTACCGTAACATTAACAAGAGCATTTACAGCTACATTAACAAGAACATTTACAGCAATTTTAACAAGAACATTAACAGTAAGATTAACAAGAACATTTACAGCAACATATACAAGAACATTTACAGCTATATTAACAAAAACATTTCCAGCAACAATAACAAGAACATTTCGAGCAACATTAACAAGAGCATTTCCAGCAACATTAACAAGAACATAACACCAACATTAACTTGACAATCCCCGCAATATTGCCTAGAATATTTTCAGAATTATTAAACACAACATGACAGAAACATTAAGACGATCCCCTTCCCTACTGCTATGGCCGGCCCTAAATGATTGATAATATAGGTGAAATCGCAGAGTCCCAGTTTAAATTACCTTATTTGCTTCAGAGTTCTGTCATGCAATCCTTGCAATCCATATTTGGCTTGTTATAATATAACGTTCTAGTGATCTGTCAATTGAAATGTTATACTCGTTACCACTGACACTTGTTTACCAAGATTATTAATATTCTTCCTTGTCTGTCAGCGCCCCCGGCCAGACCACATGCTTTAAACCAGATAAGCTCAAGTCATAATGATTTGTCTTTTTATATCTTCTTTGATCTGTTTCATTCTGCCTTACATTTCACAATGCTTTGAAAGCTAGTCCTTTTTTGTGACACAAGTTGTCCACCTTTTGTTTGTATGCTGTCTTCAAGACCTGGGAGAGTGCGGTGAAGCATGAGATGAGCTTCATTTGCCTACGTTTATCCACCATCTCGACAGACAGTCTATCCTTTTTACCCATATTACCGGTTATACAAGTAATTTGTGTTCAGTGTAACTAGTCTAATGGACATTTTTGATGGGAAGAGTTGGCATAGCTAACAGTCCTTTTCAGGAGCAGAGCATAGGAGAAGAAAATCGCAGCGCACGAAATGAAATAATTTAGAATAGCCATTAATGTTACCAGGAAAGACGAACAAGAAATAACGACATCAGGAAAAAATTATAGGAACAGATACACAGAAAATAAAGTACCAGCCAGTACGACGCACGTGGCTCATAAAGGAAAACATCAGCCCTCCCACAATGCCTCACGACAAAAGTGGATGGGAACACACAAAGAAACTAATTCTCTATTTTCTAACCTCTCTGCCACTATCATTTTTTTTCTCCTATAACCGGCTTTTTCTGGGTTGCTTCATGACCTTTCCTTTCAGAGGATCTTCTTCAGTCTTGGATGGCTGAGTTGACTTATTTTCTGTAGTTGACTTCTTCATATAATGATACACATATCCTGGCAGCACAGACAAAGTTGGATGGACAGACAATGATATTAAAAAAAGAATATAAAATGCAAGAGGGGTTTTCATTGCTTTGGGAAACATGGAGATCACCAGAAATCAAGTCCAACAAAAAAAAACTACGAATCTTCAACTCAAATATCAAGTCAGTCCTATTGTATGACCCTTAAACATAAAAGACAACAAAAAAACTACAACCAAAAAGCTATAGACTTTAATAAACGGGTGCTTGCGTAGAATAGAAGGATTAAAATGGTATGACAAAGAGACTAATGTGGAACTGATGACAAGAACCAGACAAGTGTCAATAGAAGAGATTAGAAGAAGACGTTGGCGATGGATAGGACACACATTAAGAAAACCTACTGATAGCAGTACAAGGCAATCCTTATTCTGGAATAGCCCGTGAATGGGAGGCAGCAGTAGACCACATAACACATGGAGAAAATAGCTGAAGACACAAGTGAAAATAATGAGGAAGATGTGGAAAGAACTGATGGCACGTGACATGAGGACTTGGCATGTGTTTGTTGAAGTCATGTGCTTCTTGTGGAGCTAACGGGTATTGACTGATTGATGGACTGGAAATTATTCTCGTATTAATTTGTTTTTCTAATTCTGTATTTTTTTTTTTCTTATTGCTAACCGTAATCTGTTATAATGAATTGTTCTCCACCCATCGCCCAGCTCTCTTGTTTTGATACTTATAGTTTTTCTTCTTTTACTGAAATCATATCTGTTTACATATCCCCTTTATGGTAGAAGTCCATCAAAGTTGTGGCATCTCATCACCCGCCAATTAGTGGATTGGTGTGACTTCCAAAAGTGTTGAGCCTGATGAGCTGGGGAAATCCTCATGAGGTTACAAGAAAGCCCAAAATCCTTTCCCCAAATGTCGCAAGAGTAAAGACTTAAAACTCGGATCCCTGGGGTTCAAACGAACGAATGAATGTGTGTTTATTGTCTTATTCTTCACTATAACCTTATCATATACAACAAACCGCTTTCGAAGCAGCCGCTGCAAGAACATATAGATGTTCTAGTTCAGCATGTTCTAGTTCAGGATGTTCTAGTTCAAGTTTACGTGAAGGGACCATAAGCAGTGGTGGACCAATTCTAAATACAGAGCGATAACGGGATTGTTAATGATGCTGACGATGACAACGTCGACGATGATGATGATGATGAATATGATAATGATGATGATGAATATGATAATGATGTTGATAAATATGATAATGATGATGATGAATATGATAATGATGATGATGAATATGATAATGATGTTGATAAATATGATAATGATGAATATGATAATGATGTTGATAAATATGATAATGATGATGATGAATATGATGATGGTGATGATGATAAATATGATAATGATGATGATGAATATGTTGATGATGATAATGACACCATCCCGTCAATATTTTTTGTTATTCTTGTCGTCCTATGTTTTTCTCTTGCTGCTGATTTAAAAAAAAAATTCCTATATGTTAATACTGGTTCTGACGTATTGCTTTGAAAAGAAATTACTGCCATTATTCCAAGACTATTTTAACCGAGATCACGAGGTCACCAACACAGTCATTTCCGGTCTCCTGCTGTTTTAGTATTGCCAACCAGCAGTCACGTGATGTTATTTTAGAACTCCTTGAACTGACAGAAAGTTAAGACCGAGACAGCAGCCAATAGCTGATGTCACGGAAACAAACTTGTTTTTCTTTGGTGACGGTACAGTTTCTAGGGGTCCAGTTGGCTAAGCCGGGAGAGTGCTTCCCTCTGACGACTAAATTACCGAGTTCCAGGACCGAAACATGGTAGCGTCACGCTCAAGTCTACTGTGACAAAACGTCTGAACATGCTCTTTTGTGTGATCTCTCACACCTTCAGCCCTCCGGCAGTATCCTTTCTTTTTCTTCATTTGTTTCACTCATCGCTTTTATTTGGCGTAAATCATGCCTTTTTATTCATTATTTTCACTATTTTGCTCTATGCTGGACATAGCATGGTGAATTCTCTAACACGCCACTCCCCTATGGCAGTATTTGCTACGGGAGTAATGCGTGTCTTATTGTTTCACACTCCACTCCCAGAATGTTGTTACGATTCGCCGGGTTTGGTGACCCGGCCAGCGATAATATTTTACCGCCTAATCTGTCTGACCGCCTGTGGAAACGGGGAGGTCAAACATTTGACCCATTGGAAAGCTGTTGATCATGTTGACACAAGCCGGTTTTGTGATACGATGAAAGAAGACCATACGGTCTGACCAGACATCTGTCTAGCGCAGGCACGCAGATAAAGGTGATAAACAGATGTGCGCCGGAAGTCTTAGGTAACGATATGACATCACTGTGTAATAGACCACGCGTGTATATTAAATTTTTTCAAATACGCGTTTCATGAGTAATGATAAACTTCCCCACCCAAACAGTGCTAGATAGATTGGATGGTTCGCCAGAATCTACAATGATTTGATTGGAACTTTCGGCGGGAACACAGCTGGGTTTTGAAACTAAGGATTGTGAGATATAATCTAACAAACTCGGAGTCACAGCACACAGATAGACTGCATCGCAGCCGCAACTAAACACCTCCTACAAGCCAGAGGAAAGAGGATAGGACTTATCATTCCACATCTATAAGTACCAGATCGAATATTGGGCAACTTTGGAAGTACAAGTAAACCCGCAATTTTAATACAAGACTGGAAACTTGGGAATGTTATTACAAGGAGTCATAAGAGGAGTTATAGATTTCCAGACCAAGTGTTTCACCCGTCATAAGAGGAATTACAGATTTCCAGACCAATTATCTCTCCCGTCATAAGAGGAATTATAGATTTCCAGACCAAGTGTTTCACCCGTCATAAGAAGAATTTCTCAGACTTAAGGATTCGAACAGCATCTAAATACAGGGCTGTGGGTCCATTCTAATCTGCTCCAGGAGAGGTGTGTATTCCCAAAATATTGGAGTAAGTGTAAACAATTTATTTACTAATGTAAATTTTACAGGTTTCTCACTAAGTGGTTATATATGAGGCTGGCAACCTCAACATAGGAAAATAGTATATGCATGAACCACTACTGCAAGAGCTGGTGATTGTTTCTGACTAGTCGTGCGGGAAACCCGACAGCAGAGATGACCCCAGAACTCAGACGGGTGTAAGGATGAGTAATGAGTGATGATTACATCACACGTGCCTAAAGTATATATATAATCATTTTGTGAGATTTATATACCTTTTTAATTGTAATTCAGGCAGATCATTATTCACGCACTCCAGACGCAATTTCCTAGTTGACACCCAGAAGGATAGTGGTGAATTTTCATCAAATTCCCTGAGTTACATTGTGTGCTCGGGAATTTAATTCTTCTGAGAGGTTAACATTCGTGAATGGAGCGCATGACAATGGGCCTGTTAGTTTGCGGAGAACAAATGTACTGAGGCATTTGTTTCTTTCTAATTTGTCACAGTTCGTGGTTACAAGACATCAGACTTAAGTAGTGAAGTTCCTACGCCACTAGTGTGAGAGAAGAGTATCCCCACCAACCGCCTACAGTGGACAAATTATGTGGAGAAATGTACTCATCACCAAAAAGAAGTGACGGAAACCACAGCTGCAGGACGCATCTGGAGCTAAGTTTTATATAACAGCTACAGCAAAAATACGGACATTATTATTAAAGCCCTACCAAAATCTCAATGAAGTAAAATTTAATATAACATTCACCCAATTTTCCATATTTATTTTCCCATGTTACAGACTAATTGACTATTAAATTTGTTGCATGTTATTTTAAACTGAACGATAATAGTTGATTCAGTTTATATGCACGAAAGCAAACGTATGAGCCAGTTCTTCTTGATAAATACATATAAATATAAATATAAAGCAATTACTTATAAGAGGGCATTCGTTGGATTACTCCAACTGGGGGCTTGACGGGCCAGAATCATTGCATAACCCCTTCACAAAAGGGGACGGACCAGATAATAAGTTAACAAATTTGCTCAGCCCTTAAGCAGCGTTTGTTCTTGACTTCTGGGAATTTCTTGTGAAGGCTCCCCTAAGGTAGAAACAACATTCATCTTCTATCTATATCTTTGCCAAGAGTAATCTTGCGCGAAGATAGATACCTTGGGCGACCTCCTTTTAGATACGCTTGCGTTGTGACCATTAGTGGACCACTACTGCAAAGCAAGGGGAGGCAATCCCGTAACATCTACCCTGGTGTAAATGGATGCATGCATCTGCTCTTTAGTTAGAGAAAGCTAAGACAGCGAGAAAGGGAACTTTTCATCTCACCTTATAAAGATAAGAGCTCGCTTAGTGAAGTTTCTAACATTTCTCTACTGTAGTATCTGCTGTGGGACTTTTGTAATCGTTTATAGTTTCCATATGTAGTGCCCCCTAGTAGTACGACCTAGATGGCATATGCGCCATGCATTTCTATAAGTACTAGCAAACGTTACAGTTGACTTCACATTTGTGAAAGTGTTAAACCACTAGGTGCTCGGTTTTGCCACAATCTTTATTTCTCTCGGAGAGCCGTCACTGAAGACTGTAATACTTCACTGCCGTAGGGGAGCAAAGTATCACAGTCTTCAGTTTACTAAGGCCAGCTTCCAGAGGTTGGATGGCCAGTTCAGTTCCTCAATGTCTTTCCCTTTCCTAGCTCACGAGCCGAGTCAGGTACTTTATTTGTAGCTGGGTTGACTGGAGCGTGATCCGAACTAGGTTCCTTTGCCGCGGGAGACCGGCCCTCTAACCACTCTGTCAGTCAGACGCAGAAATAGCTTAGCTATTAGAAAACGTAAGACAATAAGAAAACATAAGACAATATTTCAAAGTAATATGATAAAGTAGTGGTAAGGGAGGAGGTCAGGGGGTGGGGGAACACTACAACTCAGGCGGTATTTGAAATTATACGTCAATGAAAGAGTTATTCAGAAAAAAAAAACCACGTACTACTGTAGAGTATTTTCTTTAAAAATGTATAATTTGAACTGTTGATTTAAAATTATAGAAGATTGCAGGATACATTGAAAAAAGCAAACCTATTTTTATAGGTATAACATTGATATGGAAAAAAAACTGATATGTGGTTTCTCTTAGACAGCGCTGTTAGAGAGAAGATAACATCGTGAGATGGACAGGAAAGAGTCTATAAGTGTTTCGACCTAGGCCAGAGTGAGAACGTGAAACATCATTACAGTCGATCTGCAATGTGGAGATGGCAACTGATCTGATCTGATCTTTTCCATTGCGTTTTGTTATAGTTTCCGCACTCACGCGTGGATCACGTGACACAGCAGAACACTGTCTGGGCGCGTGAGTACCACATGGGCGCTCAAAGCTGAGGAGGTAATTTACATGTTTATAGTCTGATTAGCATAGGCTGTATGGCCAAAATGGTCGCATTAGCATAAATTGAGGCAGAGGAAAACTGTAATTTGAAACAATATCGATGTTGACTGACGGGAGTTAAGAAAAGTTGTACCGTTACAAAAATGTATGGTTAAATCATATAAATATATAGAGCTTTGCTGCAAATACAGAAATGATTGCTTGGACCAAAGCAGTCCGTTGTTACTGAGAGTGAGTTATGATAGGTGGTAGGGGAATCAGGGGTGTTTGCTATGATAAAACATCTCTAAGACTTTCTGGCGAGACAGCTGGAGAGATGGTGACACCTTAACCACTCCCGTCCCAACTGCCTCGTGTGTTAGGCGTGTTAGTCAAATGAAGTTAGAGATTCTCGTACACAAACCAACGGAAATCAAAGGGCAACCCCTGTGGATTTGTCCATGTGCCGCCATGAAAAAAGAAATTTCCACAGAAATAAGAACGCAGATTCCAATGGAACCATCGGGTAAGAAAAGCCATGTGATACTCAACCGTCATCAAGCTACTGTTAGCAAATTAGAATTATAGATACATGAAACATTGAATTTTGGAATGTCCGTATATTTATGCAGAAAAGAAAAGTAGAAATCATCAATGGGGTTGGGGGGAATGAAAAGTCTGAATATACATTTATTAGCAATTAAAGTAAAATGCAATATACGGGAACAGCTTAAATATATTCTGAAAATTATGACATAATTTATCTAAGAGAAAATAAACATTACAGGGGATTTTGCATAATTTCAAATGTGAAAAAGGAAAGGATGAAAACCACTCTTTTTCATATTAGGTATATTATTGGTGGGATATTTATAGGGAAAAAAGCTGTTGTTATCAGGAAGATAATCTGCGCTATTTCCTGTTTACATCAACTGTTCACCATGTGTAAACATGGCCTAGAAAAAAACTGTTGAAAATTGGTAAATAAACCAATCACGTGATTTGCGGCACTTCCCACTTCCCAGCTCCAATCCACGGACAGCACGGTCTGTACGTTGAGCATTAACCGAATTCGACAATTATGAGATGACTTGTAACGCTGTTCACATATGTGTGTTTTATTATTTTCCGTCAACATCGCTGAAGTGTGACAATGTTCATAAATCTATCACCCAGGCTGTCACCTCACAAAACATGACGATTAACCGCAATTTCATTGACAACATCAGCTGAATGACTATTCAAGCTGCATTCTCAACTCTATTCAAGCTGTATTCCTAATGCTATGCAAGCTGCATATTGAGTCTGTATTTTTGCCCCATCTTTCACCCATTAAAGAGCATATAATTACCATTTACCGCCTTCGCCAAAGCATTTTATTTGTTCTCACTGTACACGTTTTTGAGGTACGAGGAATTAGTTTTACGTGATGCGGTTGCAAACTTCATGAACATAACTCCGTAGTCATCTGTTATAAAATGTTTTGTAGTGTCCATTAGATATATTCTCTGTTTTTGTTTTCTTTCTTTCTATATCGGACCATGATCCATACGAATTTAAGGTATCGGCTTGTTTTCAGTTGCTCATTCGAGATTCCCCCGAATCGATCTTTGTGAACTTTTGCTTTGAAACAAAATCCACATTTAACTGCTTAAACGCTTTCATACGCATAATAGAGGATTTAAAATTTCATGACAAATTCACTAATTTGAAACTCGTAGAAATAATCAGACAAATTCCACTCGAACAAGGTAACAGGGAAAAAAAAGTTGAATCGGGCACATATTAACGACACCGGTAGCTAGTATTACAAGACAGGTCCGTCCTCAGGAACCCTCAATATGAAGATTATAGGAGGAGATCAAAATAATACATAAATAAAAGAACTGGAGATAGACTTAAAGAAGAATAGAAGAGGTATAGAAAGAGCATAAACGGATGGCACAGGGAAAATGAGTTTGGCTACTACCAGGCGATGCAGAGGTCGTCTTTTACTCACTCATAGCAGTCTGTTCTGCTCCTTACCGGAAGCTTGATTGCAACTCTGTCTGGGGTAGGATATTGCATACATATGCACTCGAATAAGCTGTTTGAAGACCCGTGCTCCAGAAGACGCTTCAAATTAATGAATTAATAAAATGATACAGTTTGTTGCGTTCCTGTCTTTTATATTGGTGTTTGAAAGTGATGACAATATTGGTCAAGTACATCAAGGGTAACAATGATTCAAAAGTCCAATGGAAACGACAACAGCAACTCGTCAAATAACTGTAGCTCACTCTTGCTGACTATTCTTTATAATTCATTCACTAATTCCACAACACGCAGCTCCCCATGAGTATAGTGATTCAGGATTATAATTTGCAAACAGGCCAACTACACTGGGCCATGAAAGATTCATGTAGTAACGGTCATCGTGCCGTCTGTATAGTCTGAGTCCGCGAGTTAATTCTTAAGAACACCGTCGTCAGTTATTATGCTAAAACATCAGAATACTTTCCTGTAGACACATATACGTCTCTGGCTAGCATGTAATCAAATGTCGCCCAATATGTAGACACCTAAGCGGACATGAAACACATCGGCTAGAGTAGAGCTCACACAAACGCAGCCATTCCGACTGAAGACACTGCCAAAAGTCAACTGTCGTTACTCTGCACGCGCTTTTACGTAATTAATATGAGACAAACATAAAGGTATGTTATCAGGCACTCGCAGGAAATAAAGAAGTAGAACACTAGACAACAGAAAAACAACAGACATGAGTGGCCTACCCAGGATTCGAACCCCGGACCTTCCGTGCGACAACCCCGCCTAGCTATGCAAGCGAATCACACTATCCTCCCTACCATCTACGCATCACCAACAAATGATGCTTCGTTGACAGATCATTAGTGCGAACCGCAAGACATAACACCGGAAGTTTACCATGGGCAGTTCAGCCTATTAATGACGCAATCACTTCTGTTGTTCCCCTATTATACAGTATAGGCCAGTCCACACAAGACGAAGACCGTAATACTGTGTCCAGTAAATGATAGTAGACTTAGAACAGTAACAACAGCACAGAGGGTAGGTTTGGTAAACTTCCGGTGTTATGTCTTGCGGTTCGCACTAATGACCTGTCATCGCTGCAAGATCAACGGAATGCATGGAAGCCCCTGCTGCTTCAAGCAACTGAACCAGCTGCTGTGGTGGATCGATGTTCCATATGGAGAGAACAGGAACATGATGATGATGAATGTTCTCGGGTAAACATGGTCTGACAATAGTAAAAATAAAACATCTCGCACAGTAACGAAAGTTGCAAGTAGCCACTACACCTGTCAACCCCATTAGACCCGGGATAAATATCAAGTGTAAAGGTTAATTAAGTTGTAAATTCCCAATACGTGTTTCACTTCAACGATCCATACTTATGCAACGCCACCTCATCACTCTTCTGAAGTAAACTTTTTCCTCTTCTTCTTCTTCTTTTTCCTCTTTTTCGACTTCTTAGTTTGCTCTAAAATAATCATATTTTTCTCTTTTATTAAGTTGGCAGTCTGTTTCAAGCATCATTCGTCACTATACAGATGTGGCGAGATGGAAGGTAAATAGAAAAATAATAGTTCCTAAAAATAGAGAAGAGAAATGGTGAACTAGAAGTAGGGATGGCACAGGACAGGTCAGGCAGGTAACTGCACAGTTCTAGATGGTAGCTGTAGAAGATAGCTGTGAAGTAAGTCACCTTCTCGCTTGTGGCGAGAGGTTTTGTTTGGCTCTTGGATCAGTATAGTACTGACAATTACAGAAATAGAATTTCTGCAGAAAATGGTAAAGTCCCAGTGTCTGAGAGAACTACTGGTATCACAAATTAGTTACGGCTGTGAATGTTCTGATCTCGAAACAATAGTAGAGAGGAGACCGACATAAAGTGCCACCTCCGCTGTGTAACTAACTGTGATATTAATAAACAAGGAAACAGATTTTACTTAACAAAGATAAAATTGACAAGTCGTTCAAATACAATTTCCTTATTTTTTATTTAGTATATACACTATCTACTCTTGTGCTGAAGGGTGAATGTTGGAAAAAAAATGGAATGTACTGAATTTGTAAATTTACATATGATTTAAAAAAAAAAATATATATATATATATATATATATATATATATATATATATATATATATATATATATATATATATATATATATATATATATTACAACAAGTTTTCCAATTATAGGAACAAAAATTATATCAGCTGTGCTGTTAATTAAGGATATAACACTTATCAGCTATGTTGTTATTTTTGTCTCTTGCTATGCTAATTTCACTTTCTCATCACTGACAGTTTCTATGCTCACAATGCTGACAGAAATGGTACTAATGTGTACTCATCTCTTAAAACGTTCTGTTCTCCTTAGTTTGGTTCACACAACTCCTGCTGAGGCTCGTTACTTTAGCCCACCCAAGACTGAGGGGGACTAAAGATGTAGCTTCTGTACAATCTCTATGCTCCTGCGAAGTTCCAGGCAGCGGGATTGACTCGAACATACGACCTCAGGTTTTTAGGACACAAATGAAACCTGTAACAAGGAAAAATAGGGGCTAATTTCTGTCCTCAAGCCCACCTATTTCTATTGTATATGATATGAGCGTGTCTCAGTGTCTGAATGTGGGATGAATGACAACATGGCTCAGTATGATTTAGCAATAGCGAGACAAGACAGGTGTCTACTTGCAAAACATTCTTTCTGATAAACTAATGCATGGATACATTCAATAATATAGATTCAATACATGAATACATTTAATACATTAATACATCCCATAATATAAATCAATACATGAATAAATCCAATAATATGTACACCTAGGTGTGATACAACAATGTCCTTCCCCCTATAATCCCAGGCCCCCTCTGACGAGTGCTATACAAGCTGGTAACATATATCCTAACAATAACGTTATGTTCTTATGATAGGAATATATGCGACGAGGACTGTTTGGTTATATATATCAGGTGGGAGTTATAGGAGACAATAGATTGGAGTTAGATGAGACAATAGATTGAGTCCTAACAAGGACTGTTTTGGTTATATTGCAGTTTGGAGTTATCAGAGACAATAGACTGAAGTTATAGACTGACAATAGATTGAGTCCTAACAAGGACTGTTTTGGTTATATTGCAGTTTGGAGTTATCAGAGACAATAGACTGAAGTTATAGACTGACAATAGATTGAGGTATGAGTCCTATTAGTCTTCGTCTATTCAATCATAATAGGAAATACAATCATTATACTAAATTTCCCCAAGATACAATCAGTGAACCAAAATATATTAAATATATACAGGTCTGCTGTAAGCCTCTTTTCCTAAAGGTTATCGTAAATTTATATTTACCCTCCAAGATTTAAAAAAAGGCCAGTTTGACTCGACTAGTGAAGTAGGTTGCAGGTCGATGCCCTCAGGTAAGCAACAAATCAAGGTGACAGCTTCTTCCTCTTCAGTCAGTATCTCTGGCGTCAAGTTCGGGGTTGCGTGGTTAGCATAAAATCCGCCCGATTATATAGGCAGGTAAATACTTAAGGAAAGCTTTCGGTTGGTTCCTGGCGGAGCAAGTTGATTGGTTTCCTCCGGTTTCGTCTTTTGCTCATACAGCCTAATTTTATTCAGTTTCTCGCCGCCATCTTGCGTGAACTGCGTGAACAGTATAATTTATTCTGTCTCAGAGACTGGTGAACGGTGATCGTTGATTGGTTGAAGCAAATCTGTATTTCGACATAGTGATTAACCAAGTAGTGGCTTACACTCGTTTCACGACATAGCCCCCTCCTTTCCTAGCTGTGACTTGTCATAGCTGACGTGTAAACCCCTGCTGTGGTTAATCCTTTTGCGTCTGTCCTTCCAGAGTACTAGGGTGTCGACTTAAAAAATCAGCTCCTACATTGTCTCTTCCCGGAATGTAATTCACGGTAAAGGAATAAGGCGCCAGAAGCAGACTCCACCTTAACAATCTCGAATTTAGCTTTTTAGATGCAGCCAAGAATGTTAAAGGTTGGTGATCGCTTTGGACAATGAAGTGTGTCCCATACAGATAAGGTGAAAATTTGTTGATGGACCAAATTAGAGCTAAACATTCTTTCTCTATGGTCGAGTAGTTCAACTCAGCTGCATTCAGCTTCCTACTGGCGTAGGCGACTGGTAAAAGTTCCTCCGGCTGGGCTTTTGATTTCTGCAAGAGAGTTGCACCAATACCTATACTGCTAGCGTCCGTCCTTAATACAAATTCCTGTGTGATATCGGGTAGTGTAAGGATTGGTTTGCTGGTGAGTTTTGCTTTTAGCTCTGTGTAAGCTTTTTCACAATCAGCATTCCATTGGATTTTGTCAGGCTGTCCTTTCTTCGTTAAGTTGGTTAATGGTGCACACAGAGAGTTAAAGTGGGGTATGTACTTCTGATAGAACCCACATAAAGACACGAATGATCTCACATCTTTCTTCGTTTGAGGTCTGGGTGCCTTCTTTAACTTCTCTATATTCTTTGGGTCAGGAGACATATGACCTGTAGAAATAGTGTGACCTAAGAATTCCAACTCCTTACAACCGATATAGCACTTGGTTGGACGTGCAGTCAATCCAGTGGCTCTCAGTCTGTCAAACAACATGGAGAGCGCTACTATATGCTCTTCAAATGTGTTTGTAGCAACAAGAATGTCATCCATAAAGTTAGTGATATGGGGATTTTGTAGAGGTTCCAATAATTTCCTCATCATTCTTGAAAAGATACTGGGAGCATTTTTCAGCCCAAAGGGTAGTACATTAAACTCGTAGTGTCCGTCTGATGTACTAAATGCCAGCATTTTCCTAACTTCTGGTTTCACTGGTATTTGGTAGTATCCCTTGCTTAGATCTACCTTCGATAAATACCTAGCCTTACTCAGTGTAGAGAACAGCTGGTTGGTGTCAGGTAATGGGTCCACCTGAGATTCTGTGATCGCATTAAGCTTCCGGTAGTCAATACATAACCTGTGTTCACCACTCGGTTTTCTCAATAGCACCACACTTGAGCTATAGGGAGAG
Source organism: Oreohelix idahoensis (assembly GCA_024509875.1). NCBI lineage: Eukaryota > Metazoa > Mollusca > Gastropoda > Stylommatophora > Oreohelicidae > Oreohelix > Oreohelix idahoensis. The sequence goes on from JAMPIV010009604.1 coordinate 64,299, forward strand.
TCTGACTTCGAGATAATTTTCTCCTTCAACAGATAATCAACTTCCTCCCTTAGTGCTTGGGCTTTCGCATAGGGTATAGGGTATGTTCTCATGCATACTGGGGTAGGGTCTGTAACCTTCATGTCGTACTCTAACAGATTCGTACGACCTGGCTTATCTGTGAGCACATCAGCATGGGTTTCCAACACTTTCTGAACCCTCTTCTTCTGCTCTGGAGTTAAATGTTCACTAATATTTACTTGAACATAATCCTCTGTAGTTGTGAGTGGATACTCCATAGAGTGAAGTGGTTCACCGTGCATTTCTGTTGCAATGGCTAGGGTCATGATATGTGCAACTTCTGATGATTCCTTGTCATAGTATTTTTTAAGAAGATTGACATGATATACCTTCTCCTTTCCTTTCTTGTCAATCTTATAATTGGTCCTGGAAAGTTTCTCCAGTATGACATAGGGTCCCTGCCATCCAATCTGCAATTTATTATTGCTGCTTGGCAACAGTAATAACACCTTTTCACCCACCTCCAGTTCCCTATCCTTTGCTTTTTTGTTGTAGTAGGCAGCATGCTTCCTCCTGGCCTGTCTTAAGTTATCATTGGCCAGTTTCCAACCTGCTTTCAATCGAGATGTCAACTCGTTGACGTACTGGTATGAGGAAGTCACTGTTTCCTCTGCCTTTTCATCAGTCCATGTCCGCAGCAATGCTTCCAGTGGACCTTTTATTGGTCTTCCAAACAACAATGTAGCTGGAGCCAATCCAGTTGAATTGTGGGGTACTTCCCTATATGCAAATAGTGCAGCGGGTAAGTATGTATCCCAAGTATCAGGTTTTTCACTCGCCAGCTTTCTAAGGATTGAAATTAGCGTACCATTGAACCGCTCTACTTGACCGTTCCCTTGGGCATGGTAGGGACTACAATGATAGTGCCTGGCTTGAAATATCCTGAATACTTCTTGTGTTAGCTTTCCCTTAAACTGAGACCCATTGTCAGTCAATATCTGATGCGGGAAACCTAATCGGGTAAATATTGTCAACAGGGCCTCTGCCACGTGCTTTGAATCTATAGCTGACATGGCCACTGCTTCTCCCCACATAGAGCAAGTATCAACCAAGGTTAAGATGTAAGCATTTCTCTTCTTGGTCCTAGTGAGGGGTCCAACAATATCTACTGCAACACGTTCAAAAGGGGTTCCCATAATAGGCATTTCTCCCAGTGTTGCTGGTGCAGTCCTATGCTTAGGAGCTACTCTTTGGCATTCTGGACAGGATCTTACATATCTTTTTATGTCCTCTGTAATTCCTGGCCAAAAGTAGTGACAGGCTATCCTTTGTCCAGTGGCCCCTATTCCCATATGTCCACTGAAGGGTATAGCATGTCCTAGCGTCATAACCTTCTCCCTGTAAGATTTTGGCACTACAAGCTGTCCATGCCCTTTAGGTCCTGTTCCAGCTTTTCTGTATAGTAGGCCATTCTTCATATACAAGTCTCCTTTCTCTGGAGGGTTATGTGCTTTAGGCAATTTGCCAAAACAAGGCTTCAACGTGCTGTCTGCTGCTTGAGCCTTTTTCATCTCTTCTGGATGAGTATTGATAGGATTTTCCTCCATTTTCCTGGAGCTTTCCCTGGTCTGGACTGTTGCCATAACTACAGGTTTTATAGGTTCTCCAAGGAAAACATACCTACACCCCAAAATCAAAGGGTAAATAGGGTCGTCCATCACTGCTGCTTTGATTTCTCCTTCCACATAGCGAGATCTTATGTTGATTCGAGCTATGGGTAGTGTCATGGTTCTTGCTCCCTTGATCGGTCCTCTGATTTCCACTGTTTCTGTGGTTATCTGGTCAGGACTCACTAGAGAAGAGCACACAACTGAATCAAAGTCCAATCCTGTGTCATATAAACACAGTACTTGAGTGCCATTCACGGTCACTTCCTCACAGACAGGGGGATGATGGAAGTCTTTCTGACTTACTGCCATTTCCTTCCTTCCCTGATTCCCTGTTGTAAGACATGCAGCATGATGAGGAGGATTCTTCCTTCTGCAGTCCGCAGTATTGTGGTTACTCATTAGACAAGTTTTACACCACTTTCCTTCCTTCCGGTAAGGTGTCTTATCCGATCTTAGAGGGTTTTTGTCCTTTTGGTCAAATCTTTGTTTGTTCCTTGTGGTATGGTCTTTTTGTTCATATTTGGTATAGTTTTGTGATGATTTGAAGTTTTCACCCTGCTTCTTCTTATTTCCTAATAATTCTGCCTGAGCTGCTTGATATCTCTCAGCAACAGTTACAATATCTTCCAATCTCTCTGCTCCTTGTTCCATGATAAACTTCCTCATTTCTTGAGGCATGGACTCTTTCACTTGCTCCATCATTATCATTTCTTTCAGATCCTGACACTTTCCTAAACTACTCCATTTTTCCAAATAGGTTTCCAGTCTAGCAGAGAATTGGTGATAGTTTTCTCCTGGAAGAAGTTTAGCTGTTCGGAATTTCTTTCTATATGATTCTGAGTTCTTTTCATATCTCACAAGCAGTGCCTGCTTCAGGATTTCATAATCTTCCTGGTCATCTCTTGAGAGCTTCAAATACACATCGTAGGCCACACCTCTCAATCCCTGAGATAGTTTAAGACTCCATTTTTCTTTCACTAAGCCATAGGTAGTGGCTAGTCTTTCGTATCTATCCAGGTACGACTCAATGGCGTCTTCTTTCTCAACAAATGGGTCCAGATGAAAATTCATGGCCCCACTTGAGGTGCTCTGGCTGGAGCTACTCTCAGAGTGAGGTGAGCTACCACCATTATTGCCAGTATTTGCCTGAATTTCAAGCTCTTTTAATCTCAACTGATGGTCTCTCTCTGCTTGTAATTTCCTTTCCTCAGCTTCTAACCTTTTAGTTTCTCTTTCAGCTTCCAGTCTTTTGTCTTCTCTCTCAGCTTCCAGTCTTTTGTCTTCTCTCTCAGCTTCCAGTCTTTTGACTTCTCTTTCAGCTTCCAGTCTTTTGACTTCTCTTTCAGCTTGCAACCTCCTTTCTTCAGCCTCAAATTTCTTTGCTTCTCTATCAGCCTCTAATTTCTTTGCTTCAGTCTCTAATTGCAACTTTCTTTCTTCCCTATCCATGTGTTTGTCCACTTCTGTTGTGACATACTGAGTGAGAGCATCACCTGTCAAATTTAATTCCTTACCCATCTGCATGATCGCAGTTCTGAACTTCACTAGATCAGCCATGGCGTTACTTAGATAGGGTATGTATATTTACTATAACCAATTTATTGTAATTAAACTTAATTAATTTAAATGAACAAAAAATTTCCGTGCAACTTTGTGAGCATCAACTATTTACTGAGTACTAAATGGTACTCCTCCTAAGAAAACAATAAAAAAAAATCCTATTATAGAATTTTTTTTTTTTTTTTTTCAAAAATTTGTTTCTTATGTTATCTATGGGTGGCACAAGATAGAATGTAGATAGATGAATAGACTAAGTATGGCTCAAGATATAGAGAAATATCCCAGGAACGAGCCCCCAGTGTGGCGAGAGGTTTTGTTTGGCTCTTGGATCAGTATAGTACTGACAATTACAGAAATAGAATTTCTGCAGAAAATGGTAAAGTCCCAGTGTCTGAGAGAACTACTGGTATCACAAATTAGTTACGGCTGTGAATGTTCTGATCTCGAAACAATAGTAGAGAGGAGACCGACATAAAGTGCCACCTCCGCTGTGTAACTAACTGTGATATTAATAAACAAGGAAACAGATTTTACTTAACAAAGATAAAATTGACAAGTCGTTCAAATACAATTTCCTTATTTTTTATTTAGTATATACACTATCTACTCTTGTGCTGAAGGGTGAATGTTGAAAAAAAAATGGAATGTACTGAATTTGTAAATTTACATATGATTTAAAAATATATATATATATATATATATATATATATATATATATATATATATGTATATGTATATGTATATGTATATATATATATATATATATATATATATATATATATATATATATATATATATGTAAATAAATATTACAACAAGTTTTCCAATTATAGGAACAAAAATTATATCAGCTGTGCTGTTAATTAAGGATATAACACTTATCAGCTATGTTGTTATTTTTGTCTCTTGCTATGCTAATTTCACTTTCTCATCACTGACAGTTTCTATGCTCACAATGCTGACAGAAATGGTACTAATGTGTACTCATCTCTTAAAACGTTCTGTTCTCCTTAGTTTGGTTCACACAACTCCTGCTGAGGCTCGTTACTTTAGCCCACCCAAGACTGAGGGGGACTAAAGATGTAGCTTCTGTACAATCTCTATGCACCTGCGAAGTTCCAGGCAGCGGGATTGACTCGAACATACGACCTCAGGTTTTTAGGACACAAATGAAACCTGTAACAAGGAAAAATAGGGGCTAATTTCTGTCCTCAAGCCCACCTATTTCTATTGTATATGATATGAGCGTGTCTCAGTGTCTGCATGTGGGATGAATGACAACATGGCTCAGTATGATTTAGCAATAGCGAGACAAGACAGGTGTCTACTTGCAAAACATTCTTTCTGATAAACTAATGCATGGATACATTCAATAATATAGATTCAATACATGAATACATTTAATACATTAATACATCCCATAATATAAATCAATACATGAATAAATCCAATAATATGTACACCTAGGTGTGATACAACAATGTCCTTCCCCCTATAATCCCAGGCCCCCTCTGACGAGTGCTATACAAGCTGGTAACATATATCCTAACAATAACGTTATGTTCTTATGATAGGAATATATGCGACGAGGACTGTTTGGTTATATATATATCAGGTGGGAGTTATAGGAGACAATAGATTGGAGTTAGATGAGACAATAGATTGAGTCCTAACAAGGACTGTTTTGGTTATATTGCAGTTTGGAGTTATCAGAGACAATAGACTGAAGTTATAGACTGACAATAGATTGAGTCCTAACAAGGACTGTTTTGGTTATATTGCAGTTTGGAGTTATCAGAGACAATAGACTGAAGTTATAGACTGACAATAGATTGAGGTATGAGTCCTATTAGTCTTCGTCTATTCAATCATAATAGGAAATACAATCATTATACTAAATTTCCCCAAGATACAATCAGTGAACCAAAATATATTAAATATATACAGGTCTGCTGTAAGCCTCTTTTCCTAAAGGTTATCGTAAATTTATATTTACCCTCCAAGATTTAAAAAAAGGCCAGTTTGACTCGACTAGTGAAGTAGGTTGCAGGTCGATGCCCTCAGGTAAGCAACAAATCAAGGTGACAGCTTCTTCCTCTTCAGTCAGTATCTCTGGCGTCAAGTTCGGGGTTGCGTGGTTAGCATAAAATCCGCCCGATTATATAGGCAGGTAAATACTTAAGGAAAGCTTTCGGTTGGTTCCTGGCGGAGCAAGTTGATTGGTTTCCTCCGGTTTCGTCTTTTGCTCATACAGCCTAATTTTATTCAGTTTCTCGCCGCCATCTTGCGTGAACTGCGTGAACAGTATAATTTATTCTGTCTCAGAGACTGGTGAACGGTGATCGTTGATTGGTTGAAGCAAATCTGTATTTCGACATAGTGATTAACCAAGTAGTGGCTTACACTCGTTTCACGACATCGCTATACCTATCTTATGCTCCAAGGGTGTCTCTATGAATAGTCGGTGTTAAAAGCAGCTTGTTAGTTATCCCTACCGATATTAAATATTCTTGACTTTCACACAAGAACAAAATTTCGAACTGAAACTGGAATTAAAACAATATCAATCAACTGTAATTTATTTTAAAAAAATATCAGTACACTTTAATAATTAAAATAGATATTTAGTAAAAGTTGCAGATAGGTATTTAAAAAATCACAAGCTGGAAATTAATAAATTGTCAATGTCTCTTAACATCATATCGGCCATTTCGTGACTTTTGGATTTGCTTCCTCAATGAAACAGTACTTATCTACTTCAGGTTTTTTTCTCTACAGCCACTTCAGTCATTGATCAGGTGTAGACCTTTCAAGAGAGTTAATTCACCTGAACACGATGCTACTACCAGGCGATGCAGAGGTGATCCTTTACTCACTTACTGCAGTCTGTTATGCTCCTTACCAGAAGCTTTGTTGCGACTCTGTCTGGGGTAGGATCCTGCAAACACATGCACTGGACTATGGTATCTCTTGTCTACAACCCAAGATGATCCTCCGATCCTGATAGACCACTGTTCATCAGAACCCTCATTTTGACAACAATGTCATGAGTTCGTGGTCCTATCAATTAAAGAAGTACGTTATACAATGAATAAAATGCATCGAAAAACTATGGACATTGTTAAAATAATTTCGGAATTCCGTCTAAATTAATTCCGTTGGTCTTTGGTTATACCAAAGTGGTTTCTCTTTATACAGTTTAAAAAATTACACCGGATGAAAATGTAAATGAAGAGAGGAGAGGAAGAAAAAGAAGAAGGCGAAGAAAAAAAGAAGAAGAACTCTTATGCACTCAGCATTTAATACATAAGCCCTGAAAAGGACTGTAAGCTTTTATAGCTGGCATTGAGAAGTCTTGACAAAACATTTAGCTGCGTCAATGCTGTTCAGGATTGGTTCAGGTTATATTCAACTGGAGACCAACTTCAGTTGTCAGTGTAGTTGTAGGAGTACCAAGATAAGGCACACGCATATAAATCAAAGTCAGTCATAACATCAGTGTTAAATATTATATCGATTTACATAACACCCACTGGCTTCCTAGCTCGGTGCTCCATGGTTCGATCCCCAGTTGAGGTTGGATTCTTTAAACCACAAACGGATCCGGGGTCGACCCAGCCTCATGAATTGGGTACCAGAGCAACTCTAGGAAGGTTAAGGCGGCCGGCGTGATGCTGACCCTATTGCCCCTAGTGTGCCGATGGTCGAGAAAATATGGGCCTTAAACCATATTCCCAATATGCCTCAATGGGCGTGTAACGGGATCCTCCTCCCACCTTTACATAACACCATGACACTTTGTAACCTAACGATCAAAACAAGTTTAATACCCTTCAGACACAATATTATGGATCTAAGATAATCACTATACAAGAAGACTCACAAAGCAGTTCAGCTTGGCGTTTCTCAGCTATGGGCTGTGGCTATATAGCTTCTAAAAGTGTAGGTCAGGCTCTGAGATCTTGAAGTGAAATTTTTAGAGTCCGAAATTGAGTCTAAGCGGGCTTATATACAGTTTCCAGTTCGTATGGATTTTATTGAGCTTGTGTTTGATTGGATCTCACTCGCATCATTCTGATTAATTTGTCTCCAGTTGAATGTCTGTTTTTTTTTTTTACATTTCGATGAGTTTCTCCAGTTTACTCCTCTGCGTTTGATTTGCATCTTTTTCTCACACTTCTGATTAGTAGCTTTCCTTTTTCTTCTCAGAATAATTAGGTGATTCCCCCGTTGTGAATTTCATATACACATATACACATATATACATATACACATATATACACATATATACACATATATACACATATATACACATATATACACATATATACACACATATACACACATATACACACATATACACACATATACACACATATACACACATATACACACATATACACACATATACACACACATATATATATATACGATAAATCCTAAAGATGACTAAATACGAGGAAATCTCCTGAACGTATCTGTCGCTGCAACAGTTTCTCCCTCAAATGGGTTGGAAAAGGTCATACTGCCACTCAGCTATTCTCTCTGAACTAACAGAAGTACATGACCTAATGTTTGTTTGTCCTCACCATGTTTGCATATATCTATCTGTCTGTCCGATGTTCCATGTTTGCATATATATATATCTGTCTGTCTCTCCGATGTTCCATGTTTGCATATATCTATCTGTCTGTCCGATGTTCCATGTTTGCATATATCTTTCTGTCTGTCCGATGTTCATGTTTGCATATATCTATCTGTCTGTCCGATGTTCCATGTTTGCATATATCTATCTGTCTGTCCGATGTTCCATGTTTGCATATATCTATCTGTCTGTCTGTCCGATGTTCCATGTTTGCATATATCTATCTGTCCGATATTCCATGTTTGCATATATCTATCTGTCTGTCCCATGTTCCATGTTTGCATATATCTATCTGTCTGTCTCTCCGATGTTCCATGTTTGCATATATCTATCTGTCTGTCTGTCCGATGTTCCATGTTTGCATATGTCTATCTGTCTGTCTGTCCGATGTTCCAGGTTTGCATATATCTATCTGTCTGTCCGATGTTCCATGTTTGCACATATCTATCTGTCTCTCTGTCCGATGTTCCATGTTTGCATATATCTATCTTTCTGTCTGTCCGATGTTCCATGTTTGCATAAATCTATCTGTCTGTCCGATGTTCCATGTTTGCATATATCTATCTGTCTGTCCGATGTTCCATGTTTGCATATATCTATCTGTCTGTCTCTCCGATGTTCCATGTTTGCATATATCTATCTGTCTGTCTGTCCGATGTTCCATGTTTGCATATATCTATCTGTCTGTCCGATATTCCATGTTTGCATATATCTATCTGTCGGTCCCATGTTCCATGTTTGCATATATCTATCTGTCTGTCCGATGTTCCGTGTTTGTATATATCTATCTGTCTGTCCGATGTTCCATGTTTGCATATATCTATCTGTCTGTCCGATGTTCCATGTTTGCACATATCTATCTGTCTGTCTGTCCGATGTTCCATGTTTGCATATGTCTATCTGTCTGTCTGTCCGATGTTCCATGTTTGCATATATCTATCTGTCTGCCCGATGTTCCATGTTTGCATATATCTATCTGTCTGTCCGATGTTCCATGTTTGCATATATCTATCTGTCTGTCTGTCCGATGTTCCATGTTTGCATATATCTATCTGTCTGTCCGATATTCCATGTTTGCATATATCTATCTGTCTGTCCCATGTTCCATGTTTGCATATATCTATCTGTCTGTCCGATGTTCCGTGTTTGTATATATCTATCTGTCTGTCCGATGTTCCATGTTTGCATATATCTATCTGTCTGTCCGATGTTCCATGTTTGCATATATCTATCTGTCTGTCTGTCCGATGTTCCATGTTTGCATATGTCTATCTGTCTGTCTGTCCGATGTTCCATGTTTGCATTTATCTATCTGTCTGCCCGATGTTCCATGTTTGCATATATCTATCTGTCTGTCCGATGTTCCATGTTTGCATATATCTATCTGTCTGTCCCATGTTCCATGTTTGCATATATCTATCTGTCTGTCCGATGTTCCGTGTTTGTATATATCTATCTGTCTGTCCGATGTTCCATGTTTGCATATATCTATCTGTCTGTCCGATGTTCCATGTTTGCACATATCTATCTGTCTGTCTGTCCGATGTTCCATGTTTGCATATATCTATCTGTCTGTCTGTCCGATGTTCCATGTTTGCATATATCTATCTGTCTGTCCGATGTTCCATGTTTGCATATATCTATCTGTCTGTCCGATGTTCCATGTTTGCACATATCTATCTGTCTGTCTGTCCGATGTTCCCTGTTTGCATATATCTATCTGTCTGTCTGTCAGATGTTCCATGTTTGCATATATCTATCTGTCTGTCCGATGTTCCATGTTTTCATATATCTATCTGTCTGTCCGATGTTCCATGTTTGCATTTATCTATCTGTCTGTCTCTCCGATGTTCCATGTTTGCATATATCTATCTGTCTGTCCGATGTTCCATGTTTGCATATATCTATCTGTCTGTCCGATGTTCTATGTTTGCATATATCTATCTGTCTGTCCGATGTTCCATGTTTGCATATATCTATCTGTCTCTCCGATGTTCCATGTTTGCATATATCTATCTGTCTGTCCGATGTTCCATGTTTTGAACGTTTTCCTGTAGGCTTGGTTTTGACACTGATTTGCAAAACGTCTTTCCGTGTCCACCCTCTTGCGCAATAATTAATCCTAGCTTGAAAAAAAAAGTTGCTTTAATTATCTACTTTACTGTGTTACAATCACGCAGGATGTAGATTATACATTCTAATTAAATTTTGTTTGGACTTTAAACTGACATGTTTTTTTCATTTGACCTTATTGTTCCAAAATTGAAATGAACCGTGTCAATCTCCAATTACAGAAACAAAAATGTTATAAAAAAAATATACAATGTCTTTCAGTTTCTCACATCAGAAACTTTAATTAGCTCTACAGGGGCTTACAGTTGACACGTTTTCCGTTAGATTTTAATATCCCGGGATTTTAGCTCCAAATACTTTTTTAAATATTTATCATAAAAGATAAAGGTAAAGGTAAAGGTAGATAAGTAGCAGATACTGCCATAGGGGAGTTAAGTGTGAGAGATTTCACTATACTAGGTTCAGCGTGGAGAAGTGCGGTGACCAGTTCCCTTTCTCCCTGAGTTTCCTTCTCTAACTCAAGAGCAAAGTCAGGTACCCATTTACAGCTGGGTAGATTTAAGCCTTTTTTAGTCTATACAACATCTGGAAGACCTCTCAGTACAGCACGAGCACAAAATTAAGATTATATCAGAGCTGTGTGCTTTCTGTGCTTCTCTATGGCGCGGAGAGCTGGAGAGTTACAGAGAAGGAAATGTCGAAATTGTCCTCTTTTCACACAACATGCCTAAGAAAAATTCTCCGAATCTTTTGGCCGAATATCATCACCAACCAAGATCTGCTTACTCGGAGCAAGCAAGAGGACATGCACACCATCATAGCTGGCAGACGCTGGAGCTGGGTTGGCCATGTCCTCAGAAGAGACCCCGATGCCATCACAAGAACAGCTATGCTATGGACCCCTGAAGGAAAACGAAAGAGAGGCCGACCAAAACAACTTGGCGGAGGACTGTGGAGGCTGAGATGCAAAGAATAAACCAGAGTTGGGGCACTGTACGAAGGATGGCCGCCGACCGAGCAAAGTGGAATCAATTTATTGTTGCCCTACAAGACGCCACCAGGCGTAACGGCCACTGACTGCTTTGACGGTCGGCGGCTAAGGATTAAAGAAGAAGAAGAAGATTTAAGCGTGTTAAATCAAACCCGGTATCTTTGCCGCGAGAGATCAGTGCTCTACCCACTGAACCAATAAGACGCTCAATATTTAACAATGGATGGGTGTGAAAAAAAAATCGAAAAAAGGTGATTCGTCTTACGGGGACAACTTCCTCAACTTCCTCAATATTTAACATAATTAGATTAAATCGATTTTCTAATAATTTATAACATCTCGAATGTAAAGATATTTTGAAATCAGTATTTAGATCGGCTTTTAATATATTCGTAACATCCATCTTAGGAATGACATGCCTGCTGCCTCCAAGCTTCTGTCTATATCATCATTACCTTTCAGCACCCCAAGGAGCATAGGAAATCAACCAACTTAACCAAGTCTGCTTGTCACGTGCCCATCAGCGCAAGGTCTCTCTAACGATTGCAGCCCTGTGTTACTCGTTGTAGTGGTGTTGATGGTATTGTATGATGGTGATATTACTAAATGTAATTGTATGAGGCCAGCTGTGAAGGCTCCTGAGATAAAATGTAGTTGTGAATTGTCAGAAGGCCTTTCTTGCTACCACTACGACCTCACACTTAATTTTTTTTTAATGAATGTGGCTACGTAAAGTGTCTAGGGTTATGATATGTAGTGTGGTGTAATAGGTTATAGATATACCCACAGATATTTAACAAGACTAATAATATTAATAAATGTTAAAATACACTGAACTAACTCACGTGTGTAAAATTTTTGATAAAATTATATTACATTTTTTTTGTTCTGGATCAATTTTTAGGTTGACCAGAACTTAAAAGATTTAGAGATTATGAAGGAAATGCATGGAATATTATATCATAAATGCAATAGTGTACATATATATGTACTATACTAGTTAGTTTTATTAAAATGTTCTAGTAGTCATCTACTTGGGAGGATAGTTACTGTTTGTGCTGTTGGGGTGGCCTCATCACACCTGTCTATATTGACTACACAGTGTCCAGAAAATGGTGGGAATTTTTATGAGGGTATTAGTAACTAAACGTGGTTGGTGAATGTCCAGCAGACCAGAGGCTCACTCATCTTTTAGTTGTAGCTCTGGTGCTGAAATCTGGTGGTCCCACCTCTCCGTGCTGGCGGGCAATAATGGTGGTCTCTGTCACAAGTACTGCACAGATACACTCGAGTAAAGTCACCAACTGAATAGACACTGCTTGGTTGACAACAGAAACTCACAGCTCTGCAATCAAAGTATGGGCCATGTGTCAAAATCTATTCTCTACCCACGTCTGGACACAACACTGACACAACAACCACATCATACAGACAGGTCAGATCTCTCTGACCAACCAGCACATTTACCATGGTGGTTTTACATCAGATAGATCCTCCCAGACTATAGATTCTGAAAAATATTTATTAGTTTTCTGCCCTAAAAGAGGATAGGTAATATGTTTCATTATTCTCAACACTTGATCTGTCTTGCATAATCCTTGCTGGAGTTTATGTACATTGTTGGTCCCTAGACCCTGACTAGGGCGGGGGGTCTAGAGCAAATCCCTACTTGTTTGTAAGGCTAGATTTCGATATGGCAGTATCAAATCACTCGAACATGAAACAATATTCAAAATATACAAAGAAATAATTTCAATCTTACCAGATTATGAATAAATAACACAGAATTGCTAGCAAAACTCAGCTGAGCTGCTGGCTATAGTATGGCGTCCCTAAATTTATTACACTTTCTTTCATATGGAAATCACCACACTTTAAAATCTGTGTCTATCACTGAACAACTATTGAAGAATGGCCCCACTTTCGCGTCTGAGCGCTAATGATATGATTGTCTGTGGCCAATCACTGCCTAGGTTTATTTTAATTTCAAATTTCCTACCATAAAGTCATTTCAGTCATGCTTCAGTCAAGTATGGATGGTTATCTGTTAGTCTGTCCGTCTCTACTTGTGTTTCTACAAAAATGTACTTGATTTTTGAACCAACCTTTCTCTCCCCTCCAAAATTTTGTCGTTAAAAGTTATATTTAGACACAGCTACCACCCAAAACCCCTCTCCTCCATACTAAGTAAATTTGAACACCTGCGTCTCGAGGTCGTGTTTTTTTGTGCAATTAGCGACACTTTTAGATTCAATACAGTCTGTCGATGATGTGAACAACACTGTCTTTTGTCATTATCTTCAATATTATCTATCCGTCTGTAAAATTAAGAACATATTAGTTCACTGCTCAGAATAGGCCATCCGGCCAGCTAATTTTTATATTCCTAACATTAATATTAAGAAAAAAGTACTTTTTAATTTTGTAATATTCCAAACATCTGCGTTTTAGCCGCTGAATTCAAATCAAGGGCTTGGTATCGCAAAAGCGTCCATTCCGTACCTCGTGTCAATTTGGGGGACGTGAATTTTTACTTTCCTCCATCCCCCCCAATTGCGTCTCCTTAGCCTTTCTAGTCTCACGCAATCTTTCCAGTCATATTTTTTTCCTTTTTGATCCGCCGTTCCCCTCCTGTCTAGCAAGTCAATTTTTATGGAGGATGATGACCCGCGGTCTAGGCGATCATGTACTATCGCAGCCTACGCATTATGTTTTTATCCTTAAATGTTATCTTTGGAGGTATTTTACCGTTGTATCTCTGTCAATTTCACTACACATCTCCCCACTTGAAAACATGCCTATGGCAAGTTCCAAAACCAGCGATACACATAGGTAAAATTACTCTTCACGTCTGCCACTACTCTAATTTTGATCACAGGGGTGCCGACTGAGGAAATCTGCACCGACATTCAATTTGCCTGGGATATATTGGATACTAAACTGATAAGGTTGAAGCAATAAAGACCACCTCAGCAATCTTGCGTTTTCATGCTTAGCCTGAGACAAGAACACGAGAGGCTGATGGTCCGTCTCCACCACAAATGTCCTACCATACAGATAGATTTGAAACTTCTTTATTGCCCAGATTAATGCTAAACATTCTTTTTCGCTTGTGGAGTATCCTTGTTCCGCCTTATTCAATTTGCGGCTTGCATAAGCGACTGGTTTCAGTTCCCCATCAGGTGAAGATGATCTTTGCAACAAAGCCCCTCCTAGTCCTACATTACTTGCATCGGTTCTTAAGACAAAGTCCTGTGTCAAATCAGGCAGTTTGAGAATAGGCTTGCTAGTGAGTTTTTCCTTTAACTCTTGGAACGCTAGTTCACATTGTGCAGTCCAAATAATTTTATCTGGAAGTCCCTTGCGAGTCAGATCAGTCAGAGGAGCACAAATAGCGTTAAAATTCTTGATGTATTTCTGATAAAATCCGCATAACGACACAAATGATCGCACGTCCTTTTTTGTTTGCGGCCTAGGTGCTCTCTGCAGTTTTTCCAAGTTCTTAGGATCAGGGGTCATATTACCCTGATATACAGTGTGTCCCAAGAATTCCAACTCTTTGCATCCAATACAACATTTTGTTGGCCTAGCAGTTAAGTTCGCCTCCCGAAGTCTATCAAACAACATCTCCAGAGCTTCAATGTGTTCTTCAAATGTCTCTGTGGCGACGAGAATATCATCCATGAAATTCGTGATACATGGGTTATTCAGGGGATCCAACAATTTTCGCATCATCCTTGAAAACACACTCGGAGCATTTTTCAGTCCGAATGGTAGCATATTGAATTCATAATGTCCATCCGAAGTGCTAAAAGCCAAATAAGGTCTCACTTCAGGCTTCACTGGGATCTGGTAATAGCCTTTACTAAGATCCACCTTTGAAAAGTATTTTGCCTTGTTCAGTCTGGCAAATAACTGTTTTGTGTCTGGTAATGGATCCACTTGTCCTTCTGTGACAGCATTCAGTTTCCTGTAATCTATGCACAGTCTGTGTTCCCCAGACGGTTTTCTCAACAAAACGACACTAGAACTAAAAGATGATTCACTGTGCGAAATAATCCCCTCCTTCAACAAATACTCTATTTCTTCCTTCAATGCCTTCTCCTTCGCGAACGGAATAGAATAGGCTCTCATACAGATTGGGTTTGAGTCTACCAGTTTCATGTCATACTGTAGCAAATTTGTATGGCCTGGTTTATCTGTTAATACATCTGTATGTTCCTCCAGAACCTGTTGAACTCTCTCCCTCTGGTTTTTAGTCAGGTGCTTACTGACTTTTACCTGTGCTGCTGTTTCACAAGGATGTAATGGGTATTCATGTGAGGTGAGTGGTTCTTTTTGCATCTGGGTTGCAATAGCCAAGGTCAATAAGGGGGTGCTTTCCTGGAGTGGTCTGTCCAGATACTTCTTTAACAGGTTTACATGATAAACTTTTTCCTTCCCCTTTTTGTCAATTTTATAGTTTGTTCTAGACACCTTCTCTAGAACCGTATATGGACCTTGCCAACCAATTTGTAATTTATTCTGGCTTCCGGGTAGTAGAAGCAGCACCTTCTCTCCGACTGCCAGTTCCCTGTCCTTTGCCTTCCTATTAAAATATGCTGCATGTTTCTTCCTGGCTTGTTTCAAATTATCATTTGCCAGTTTCCATCCAGCTTTCAAACGAGTGGTCAGTTCGTTCACATATTGATACGATGAGGTAACAGTCTCTTCCGCCTTCTCATCTGTCCAGGTCCTTAATAGAGCTTCTAATGGACCTTTTATTGGCCTCCCAAATAGCAGAGTTGCGGGAGCCATCCCGGTTGAACTATGTGGTACCTCCCGGTACGCAAACAATGCGGCGGGCGGGAATTGATCCCACAGATCCGGTTTTTCGTGTGCCAGCTTTCTCAGGATAGAAATGAGAGTCCCGTTGAACCTCTCTACCTGGCCGTTCCCTTGTGGATGGTACGGACTACAATGAAAGTGCCTGGCTTGAAATAGCTTAAAAACTTCTTCCGTTAGTTTCCCCTTGAACTGAGAACCATTATCCGTCAAGATTTGATGCGGGAATCCTAATCGGGTAAATATTGTAAGTAGTGCCTCTGCTACATGTTTTGAATCAATTGATGGCAGGGCTACCGCCTCTCCCCACATAGAACAAGTGTCCACCAGAGTAAGGATGTAACTGTTCCTCCTCTTGGTCCGAGTGAGAGGTCCTACAATATCCACTGCAACCCTCTCAAAAGGTGTTCCCACTATGGGCATTTCCCCTAGAGTTGCAGGAGCAGTCCAGTGCTTTGGAGCTACCCTTTGACATTCTGGGCAGGATTTGACATATCTTTTTATATCCTCCGTTATCCCTGGCCAGAAGTAATGACAAGCTATACGCTGTCCTGTGGCGCTGATCCCCATGTGACCACTGAAGGGAATCGCATGCCCGAGTTCCATCACTTTATCTCTATATGAAGTGGGAAGAACCAGCTGGTTGTGACCATTTGTTCCAGTTCCGGCCTTCCTGTATAAGAGTTTGTTCTTCATGAAATATTCCCCCTTGCTCGGAGGTGTGTGGCATTTGGGCAATTTTTTAAAACAGGGCTTGAGTGTCCTATCCTCAGCCTGCGCCTTCCTCATCTCCTCTGGATGAGCATTTATAGGTTCACCTTCTTCCTCCTTCTTCTGTGACCTGGTCTGCACTGTCGCCATGATCACAGGTTTCTCGGGATTCCCCAAGAAGACGTATCTACACCCCAATATCAGAGGGTAGATTGGTTCATCTATCACTGCTGCTCTGATTTCTCCTTCCACATAGCGAGTTTTCACCGTTATCCTTGCGATGGGAAGTGTCATGAGTGGTATGTCCTTAGTCGCCCCTTGTATTTCCACTGTTTCTGTGGTATACTGACTTGGGTCCACTAGGCTAGACTTCACAACTGAATCATAATCCAAACCTGTATCATAAAGGCACCTTATGGTGACCCCATTACAAATAACATCCTCACAAACTGGGGGGTGATAAGGTTCCTGTTGTCCTTAGGATTAACCTTTAATCTTTGCGTCCCCGACTTCATTGCAGCAATGTTTGAAGGTTTCCTTCTACAAAATTCGGTGTTATGGTTATCCTTCTTGCACCATTTACACCATCTTTTTCCTTGGTTCAACGGTTTTCTTTCATTGAACTTTTGGTCATTGAACTGTGAGTTTCTGTCGCGATAGTCATTTCTTGGCCGCTCAAAGTTTGTCCTACCTTTATTTCCCTGCTCTCTATTATCAAATTTATTAAATTGCTGTGGAGCTTTAAAATTGTCTATGTGCTTCTTTTTAGCACCACTTACCTCTGCCTGAGCTGCCTGATACCTCTCAGCAACATTTAAAATTTCCCCCAACTTCTCTGCACCTTGTTCCATGAGAAATTTTCTCATGTCTGGAGCCATGGACTCTCTCAATTGCTCAATCATGATCATTTCTTTAAGATCTTGGGTCTTCCCCAGAGCCGTCCATTTCTCCAAATAGGTTTCTAGTCTAGCAGAGAATTGGTGGTATGTCTCCCCAGACAACAGTTTGGCATTTCTAAATTTCTTACGATAAAATTCACCATTCTTCTCGTACCTTAATAACAAAGCCTGCTTTAACATGTCATAATTGTCTTGGTCTTCCCTGTTCATTTTGGCAAATACTTCATAAGAAGTACCTCTCAATCCCTGTGATAGCTTTAAGCTCCACCTCTCTCTCTCTAACCCATATGTAGTAGCTAATAACTCAAAACGTCCTAGGTACCCCTCTATGTCATCGTCTTTTTCAACAAAATGGTCTAAATGAAACCCCATAGCTGAGTTTGAGGCTCCCAGACTGGGCGTAGCATCTGAGGCAAAAGGGCTGGCACCATTTTCAGGAGCCTGGCCTTGTAATTCCAGCTCCCTTAGTCGTAATTCGTGCTCCCTTTGCAACCTTCTATCTTCTGCCTCCCTTTCGGCCTTTTTATCTTCTGCCTCCCTTTGCTGTCGTTTTTCTTCTGCCTCCCTTTGCTGTCGTTTTTCTTCTGCCTCAATCTGCAGCCTCTTAATTTCTCTATCAGCCTCTAACCTCTTCTCTTCAGCTAACCTCCTTTCTTCCCGTTCAATATATTTATCACATTCAGCCGTTACGTATTGAATTAAAATTTGACCATCCATTCCCATCTCCTTCGCGGTGAGCACAGCAGCTGATCTAAATTTTGCCAGCTCCGCCCTACTTTTTAGACAATATAATAATATACAAGCTAAATCTCTAACCAGTAAATACACTAAGTACTTCTTATGACTATAGTCTAACTAATTCTAACTAACCAGTTAACTAATTAATTATTACTGGCTGTGAAGATTCACCAACTTTTATCTGCAGGGACACTTTTAATTTTAAAGGGAATTTTACAATTTATTTCCCTACTTTTATTTCTCCCACCAGGAGATCCTAATATTACTGTTGGGCTAATTATCCCTGGACAAGACCCCAATATATGTAGTGGTGTTGATGGTATTGTATGATGGTGATATTACTAAATGTAATTGTATGAGGCCAGCTGTGAAGGCTCCTGAGATAAAATGTAGTTGTGAATTGTCAGAAGGCCTTTCTTGCTACCACTACGACCTCACACTTAATTTTTTTTTAATGAATGTGGCTACGTAAAGTGTCTAGGGTTATGATATGTAGTGTGGTGTAATAGGTTATAGATATACCCACAGATATTTAACAAGACTAATAATATTAATAAATGTTAAAATACACTGAACTAACTCACGTGTGTAAAATTTTTGATAAAATTATATTACATTTATTTTGTTCTGGATCAATTTTTTAGGTTGACCAGAACTTAAAAGGATTTAGAGATTATGAAAGAAATGCATGGAATATTATATCATAAATGCAATAGTGTACATATATATGTACTATACTAGTTAGTTTTATTAAAATGTTCTAGTAGTCATCTACTTGGGAGGATAGTTAATGTTTGTGCTGTTGGGGTGGCCTCATCACACCTGTCTATATTGACTACACAGTGTCCAGAAAATGGTGGGAATTTTTATGGGGTATTAGTAACGAAACTGCGTTGGGGAATGTCCAGCAGACCAGAGGCGCACTCATCTTGTAGTTGTAGCTCTGGTGCTGAAATCTGGTGGTCCCACCTCTCCGTGCTGGCGGGCAATAATGGTGGTCTCTGTCACAAGTACTGCACAGATACACTCGAGTAAAGTCACCAACTGAATAGACACTGCTTGGTTGACAACAGAAACTCACAGCTCTGCAATCAAAGTATGGGCCATGTGTCAAAATCTATTCTCTACCCACGTCTGGACACAACACTGACACAACAACCACATCATACAGAAAGGTCAGATCTCTCTGACCAAACAGCACATTTACCATGGTGGTTTTACATCAGATAGATCCTCCCAGACTATAGATTCTGAAAAATATTTATTAGTTTTCTGCCCTAAAAGAGGATAGGTAATATGTTTCATTATTCTCAACACTTGATCTGTCTTGCATAATCCTTGCTGGAGTTTATGTACATTGTTGGTCCCTAGACCCTGACTAGGGCGGGGGGTCTAGAGCAAATCCCTACTTGTTTGTAAGGCTAGATTTCGATATGGCAGTATCAAATCACTCGAACATGAAACAATATTCAAAATATATAAAGAAATAATTTCAATCTTACCAGATTATGAATAAATAACACAGAATTGCTAGCAAAACTCAGCTGAGCTGCTGGCTATAGTATGGCGTCCCTAAATTTATTACACTTTCTTTCATATGGAAATCACCACACTTTAAAATCTGTGTCTATCACTGAACAACTATTGAAGAATGGCCCCACTTTCGCGTCTGAGCGCTAATGATATGATTGTCTGTGGCCAATCACTGCCTAGGTTTATTTTAATTTCAAATTTCCTACCATAAAGTCATTTCAGTCATGCTTCAGTCAAGTATGGATGGTTATCTGTTAGTCTGTCCGTCTCTACTTGTGTTTCTACAAAATGTACTTGATTTTTGAACCAACCTTTCTCTCCCCTCCAAAATTTTGTCGTTAAAAGTTATATTTAGACACAGCTACCACCCAAAACCCCTCTCCTCCATACTAAGTAAATTTGAACACCTGCGTCTCGAGGTCGTGTTTTTTTGTGCAATTAGCGACACTTTTAGATTCAATACAGTCTGTCGATGATGTGAACAACACTGTCTTTTGTCATTATCTTCAATATTATCTATCCGTCTGTAAAATTAAGAACATATTAGTTCACTGCTCAGAATAGGCCATCCGGCCAGCTAATTTTTATATTCCTAACATTAATATTAAGAAAAAAGTACTTTTTAATTTTGTAATATTCCAAACATCTGCGTTTTAGCCGCTGAATTCAAATCAAGGGCTTGGTATCGCAAAAGCGTCCATTCCGTACCTCGTGTCAATTTGGGGGACGTGAATTTTTACTTTCCTCCATCCCCCCCAATTGCGTCTCCTTAGCCTTTCCAGTCTCACGCAATCTTTCCAGTCATATTTTTTTCCTTTTTGATCCGCCGTTCCCCTCCTGTCTAGCAAGTCAATTATTATGGAGGATGATGACCCGCGGTCTAGGCGATCATGTACTATTCGCAGCCTACGCATTATGTTTTTATCCTTAAATGTTATCTTTGGAGGGATTTTACCGTTGTATCTCTGTCAATTTCACTACACTCGTGAAGTACGTAAGAAGGATGATGATTGATAATAATAACGAAAACAAATAAAAGACTATCATATCTTTCTCCATTTCTCTTCTTCATGTGTTCTTTGGTCCCCCACTGTTTCCCTTACTCTGATGATTCTAGA
This sequence comes from Oreohelix idahoensis, assembly GCA_024509875.1. Taxonomy (NCBI): domain Eukaryota; kingdom Metazoa; phylum Mollusca; class Gastropoda; order Stylommatophora; family Oreohelicidae; genus Oreohelix; species Oreohelix idahoensis. Next base: position 85,061 of record JAMPIV010009604.1, read on the forward strand.
ATAAAAACTGCTTTGTTATGCTATCAACAACCTTCATCAACGCGCCCTATCCATCGCCAGCGTCGTCTTATCATCTCTTGTTCTACTGGCACTTGTCTAGTTCTTGCCATCAGTTTAACGTTAATAATCTTGTCATATCACATCAATACTTCTATTTCACGCCAGCCGTCATTGATGAAAGTCAGAAGCTTTTTGATTGGTTGTGTTTGTTTTTCTTCGTGTTTCAAAGACACGCAAAATGATACACTTTATTTTGCTTTTTTGAGTTAATTTTTCAGTCTACTCCATCCATAAAGCGCCGTGGGAAGCTGGAGTTTTCATTCTCGAGACAAATGTGTCATAATGGTGATGTCAGCTGGTGTTGTAAGGTTTCTATAATAATGTCTATCTCTTTATCTATCTCTTAGGATTCCTCTTGTCTTAAGATCAGGTCTCCTTCCGCTGTGATGTAAAGTGTTAAATGATGGGCTCAGTTCTTATGCGATGATCAAACCACTTTTGTTTCTGTCTCTCTCAGTATTTGATACAGGGTGTAATTCTCATAATTATTGTATTATCATTACTCGTTCTGTCTCTCCTGGTAACAGCAATGCTCTTCTTAACCGTTTAATCTCGGGCGATGTGATTTTCTTCTCCTGTTCTCTATAAAGGGAACATGTTTGACACTGATAACAAAGAGTTGGTAAGAATATATTATCTATGAATTGCTGTTCAGCTTCCATACATTAAAAATTTGATTACTTGAGTGGTGACAGATGGTAAGTTACTGCACTGGAATTCTGATATGTTGTTTTAATTTCTCTATCAAATCTTGTACTTGCCGTGAAAATGATTCCTATACTTCTAAACTTCGTGGAGAAAACTGGCTACACAGACGCCTTTCAGCATTGTCACGAAATACTTGTTTTCTAGTCTTCACTCCTCTCCGGCATTGTTACTTTGCCATTCCTTTCACGTGCTTATTATTCCAGTATTCTTTGTTTTCGCTATCATTGTTCAAGGTTTTCCTATCACATCTTGTCACACCTCTCAACGATCGCTCTCGCTAGGTTATGTTCTCCTTTGTTATGGGCGACGCGTAGCGAAGGAGCGAACACTCACTTTCGCTTATCGCCAGACGGAGTAACAATCTACACTGAGCAAAATTCCTAATGTTAACCCAGACTTGTTGTCTGGGGAAGATACACGAAACCATGTTGTCTCAGTGTTTCAATGTGGATGACAATCGTGTTGATGATTAAGGCACGGACAATGATATACTACTTCCGGTAGATTGACTTTGTTTTGATAAACAATTACCAGAAAACAACATCATGGAAGATATTGTCTATGATAGATCTGTGAAGAATTGTACACATGACATGCGAAACGGACGAAGCAAGACCTTATATGGTTATGGAGTTTGAAAATCACATATTATTTGCAAATGGTTTAGCATTTGAGATGCTAAGATAAGCTGCTTCTGATTGAACTTCTCTTCTAAATAGCAACCTGGGTGTGTAGGTGAAAAACTTTCTATATCCTACAGACTACGCAGACTTCCTACTACTTTAAGAAGAAACCATAGACAGCCAGGAACACGGAATATTTGGAACCAAATATATGACAGGCAATAGGACTGGACGTGAATTCTAAGATTAGAAAAGAATAACCCCACATACATCAATTTGCGAATTAAGTTCTAGAATCCTTTTTCTAGTGCAGTCAGTAAGATATCTAACTCATCTGAAAGAGACGGTATCTTAAATCAAGTACCCGACAATATTCGGACGTTTCATGTGCAAAACGTCCGTGCTCATCCACAAATACTAGGGGTAAGTTGTAATATAATTTTATATTTGCATTTTGACATGTATAATTTGCAGCCTCAACACTTCAAATAGCTTGATACGTGAACCACCATTGCAAGAGCAAGTAACTGCTTCGTGCGGGTTTCTTCACAAGGAACCAAAAGCGGAGGTGGCCCAATGCTCCATAGAGTGCAGTGAGTGGATGATGATATCATGGTGTACATATTTATTTTACAAACACTTCAGTAAATTATATATATATATATATATATATATATATATATATATATATATATATATATATATATATATATATATAAAATTGCCGTCTTCCACTGTACAACAACACTTTCATCCGACTAGGAGGGTAATATTTCGGAGGAGGTGAAGTGGTGGATGGAAGCGGAAGTTGACTGATGACTATGTCAGAAGACCCAGTACTTAGCAGAGATGTCTGTCTCCTTTCATTTAGTGGTACAAGTTGCCAGCGGTCAACGCGAAAAATGTTCAGGTGGGTCCTGAAAACTTTTGATTTGACAAACCTAAGCAGTTACCTCAACCTTGGGCTGCCACAGTATCTGACTATTGTGTAGAAGTAAAGTTCAAGGCACCTGTGGGAATCAACAGCGGCTTACGCAGACGCCAACCGACTCCAAACTGGAAGCTAAGTAGCATTACAGAGCAACCAATGGGCATTTCCAAAATTTTCATAAGTTCTAGCACAATTTAAATTTCATCACTTCTTTTTTATAAACAACTTTATTTATTTTATACTGTTAACCCATAACTGATTATTAAACCTGTTTATCTGTAACTTTAAAGCTATTGTTGGATTAATCACCCTTGAGTGAATTGAGTTTCTGCACCCGAATGAGTCATACTGTCTTAAATCGATAAACATAGTGCTGCTACATTAATAATTGCTGAATCATCTTCTGCTGGGGACTCAGAAATGCAAACGAAAATATGTTACCTCATAGAAGAGGCGGGAGAATAATAATTTCACGACAGCTTAGATTATCTCATTTGTTATGTTTCCTTTTCTGTAAACTCCTGTGAAGCTCCCTTAAATAGAAGCGTCATTCGTCTATTTTTATATCCGCCAAGAGTAATCTTGAGCGAAGGTTGACACCTTTGAATACCCTCATCATTATACTCTACGTTTGGTCATTGTTTGACCACTATCGCAGAGCAGGGAAGACAATACCGTAACAAGCACGTTAAAATAAACCTGGACTCTCGGTTATAAGAATATAAAAAAAGTTAACATAATCCACACAGCCACTAAATGCTTTAATATGAAAAAAGACAATCATTTAACTATCGTTGTCAGGGCTCTTGATTAAAATTTGTCGATCTCATTGGCTTCTGTGGTGCAGCGTTTTGGAGAAACACTTTTCAAGAGTTAAATTCAGCTTGACCTACTATACTATTTTTGTACAATTCTATCACGTAACCTGTCCGTGCAATATGTCTCCGCCTGTTCTATTTTTATGTTTAGCTGTCTCACTACACATGATGTCACTGGGATAAAATTAGAACATGACATTTCTTCGTTGCGTCATAAACATGTGGGTCATAAATATGAAGACACTCTCCACGGAACAAATCTGCCTGTTAAGACCAGGATATTCTTAATCCAATTTTCTTGTTTTGTTGTTTATATTTCCTTGTTGCTTTACACATGCCCAATTAAAAAAAAAAGACTTTGTGGTCTAGTGTACTGTGTATATCAAGAATGCATCAGTTTGTTATAGATAGTAATGTTCCTGTGTAGCAATATGTCGTGTGTCATTGACAAAAAAGTCAGGACGCGTTGTGGCAACTGACAAAAGTGATCGGGACAGGACAAGAGATACGAGACAACAAAGACAGATATAACTGGACACCTCGACAACGTACAACGGAGAGAATCAACTACAGATTTGATGAAGACCACTAGAGACAGACAACTGTGGCGTAACAGAATCGCCTACGTCTGCCGTGTATGATACAAGAAAACTATTTCACACATTCACTTAATCATCTGTCACGCTCATCATTTATTAATCTTATCTACTTTATCATCTCTCTCCTTCAACCTTACTATTTTGTATCAGCATAACTCTTTGTCGCTCCCTCTAGAGCACGTGACCACCACGGTAGCTGGTCACTTCTAGCAGGAAGCCAGCACCACAACATTGACGTGACTTTGCTGCAGTGATTTATGTAACAATCTGTTTTACATTAACAAGTTGTCAGCCTCGTACACAACCTTATGTTAATTGCCTCTTACGACTGCCATGATGGAGCAGTGATCCTGTCATTTTTTCTTGTCTCCACAAAGGCTCCTGAACTACACAGGTCACTTACTACCACGTTCTAGTTCTCTAGTAACCTATATAACACAATAAGTCATCTATTTGTAAAGATGACGTCTAAGTCATTCAACCGTGTTTGACTTCACATTTCACACATCCGCCTTGTCGCCATATTTACACTACCTTGCTCTGGTTCAGTCTAGTTTAGTTACGAATGTATAGAAGGATGTAGACATTGACAAAAAAAAAACTTCTTCTGCTGGGTCATTCCAATGTCGTTGTCTACATTCCTTTAGATCGGCGGCAGGGAACAAAGGAGCTGTGAGAATCTGCTTAAGTAAAATTAAGCTTTCAAATTATCAGTCTTGAATAAATAATGTATGGTTTCAGGTTTCACATAATTTTGAATTTGTGAGCCTATTTGTACTCTAAGGGGAGCGGGCCCACTTAGGTCATGACTCCCACAGGAGGTTGACACTTGGGAGTCATGACCTAAGTCGGTCCGCCCCCCTTATAGTGTAAATTAGATTAAGGGGCCGAAACACTTGATCGACAGGGGACCAATTCTGATGATCGGGTATCCTCATGTTGTATCACTCTGTATAGAGTTTCCTATCATGTTAAATAAACACTGAAAAATTCAGACTAATGGATATTTTACCGAAACTTAACTTCACGTCAAAGACAAAATCGCGTTCCTATCTAATGCAGTTCACGGCTAGTGTGAATTTTTGTAAGATAGCTTGTGAGTTTTCACGGGGAACGAGGAAATGGTACCTTTCATCTTGGGTATTTAACACTTATAATGCCGGCAGGAAAGAATTTGGCCCGAACTTTATCTAGCTTTAATATGTTTTTGTCGTTTCACCCTTCCGTCACCTAGAGATCTAACAAACCAACCCATGTGATCTACCGGCAGATAGGGAACCTCCGTTTGCCCAAACATGGCTTCTTCTTCCTCTTGGTTCCTTAACCCCTCACTGACAAAGCAGTCAGTGGCCATCACGCTAAATGGAGTCTTGTAGGGCAGCAACGAATTGTCTCCACTTTTCTCGGTGGCCATCCTTCGTGCAGTGCCCCAACTATGGTATTTGTTTTCAGCTCGGCCTCAATAGTTCTCCGCCAGGTTATCTTTGGTCTGCCTCTGTTTCGGCTTCCTTCTAGGGTCCATAGCATAGCAGTCTTTGTGATGGCGTGGGGTTCTCTTCCGAGGATATGGCCAACCCAGTTCTAGAGTCTGCCCGCAATGTTTATGTGCATATCTTTTTGACTGCACAGTGTAAGCAGTTCCTGGTTGGTGATGGTATTCGGCACTGTACAATAGTACAGAAAGCGTGGCTAAAACTTATATAATTCTGAAAAGATATTATAATTGTCGCAGAACAAAAACATATAACTTAATTTTCACAGTTTCATAGGCACCCGAGTGAAGCAGTTTTTGTTATTCGTTAAATTACGCTTTATAACATTAACTTTACGTTTTAAAACATTAACTTTACGCTTTATAGCATTAATTTTTCCGCTTTATAACATTAATGTTACGCGTTATAACATTAACACACTTTCCGTTTGGGACATTTTCGTATATATAGATACGGAAATCAAAAGGAAGCAAGTGCTACACAAAAATCAGAATCTTTAACAAAACTGTTAAAGCAGTCCTATTGTATGGCTCATAAACATGGATAATGACAAAAACAACAGCCAAACCGTTACCGGCTTTCTTAAAAGGGTGCTAGCGTCGAATAGAAGGATGGAGGTAGTATGACAAGATCACCAATGTGGAACTGATGACAAACACCAGACAATGGCCATTAGACGAAGAAATAAGTAACGGATGCTGGCGATGGATAGGTCACACATTGAGGAAATCTGTTGATACCATTTTACCAGGCAGTACTTGCTCTGTCATTTCAAATGTAAGAAAGATAGCGGTAGACAGAAAAACACATTGAGAAGGTACGTTTAGATCGCATGAAAGCGATAAAGAAGGCTGGGATAGACCTTGAAAGGAAGGTACAAGACAGTAAGACTTTGTGTGAATTTTTTGAAAATCTGTGCCACTTTTGGAGCTTGAGGATGATGATGATGATGATGATAATGAGGATGATGATGATGATGATGATGATGATGATGATGATGATGATGATGATGATGATGATGATGATGATGATGGAGGCCATGAAGTAACCATTCCGTCACAAAATATAGGTTACGTCCATAGACTCCCACGATCTTGGCCAAAAAATGCTGAAGAACGATGACCTAGTCAATGTTTACTTTTTTCCTGAATCATTGTGAAAGTTGGCCAAGTGACAGAATTCCTGAAGTCATGTGATGAATGCCAGAACTCGTTCATTATTGAAAGACCAGTAATATAATAGGTCGAATAATGTCTCGTGAAGTTGTACGCTGACCCGAAAAAACTGGCGGTATCTGGATAAAAGAAGAGTGGTCTTAAGACATTATAATGTTTACAAACTTCAGTTCATTTAGGAAAACACTTTGCTTTACATTTATTGCTAATATCTGAACAGGATTTGCGTGTGTTATACAAGTATATTTAAAACTTCCCAGAATTCCTGTATGTTTGTAAACACATTCTGCTATTTTCCCAAGCTATTTCTCCTCTCTCTCTCTCTCTCTCTCTCTCTCTCTCTCTCTCTCTCTCTCTCTCTCTCTCTCTCTCTCTCTCTCTCTCTCTCTCTCTCTCTCTCTCTCTCTCTCTCTCTCTATCTATCTCTTTCTCTTATTTATCTTGTTCTTTCTTTCTCCTCATTGTCCTGCCTCCTCTCCCTCTGCTATAACTATTCCTGTTGCCATTACTACATCTTCAAGTGCCATGCTGGCCAGGCGCAGACAAAAATGGCCTTCCACAACCTGTTACATTTAGTTATGTTTAACAATGTTATGACTGCTACCAGCACAACAAGTGCCAGTGGAACAAGAACCGAGAAGGCGCTGTTACGACATAGTACGTCTGGCCTATGGTCTCGTCAACATTTTTTCTAAGTTACAATTGACTACGTTCGGTCTCTCGCGTTGTCAACGGCTGTGTACTTGTTACAATAAACTACGTCCAGCCTCTCGCCTTGTCAACCCTTGTGTACTTGTTACAATAGACTTCGTCCAGTCTCTCTCCTTGTCAACCCTTGTGTTCTTGTTATAATAGACTTCGTTCGGTCTCTGGTATGGTCAACCCTTGTGTACTTGTTACAATAAACTTGGTCCGGTCTCTCGTCTTGTCAACCCTTGTGTAGTTGTTACAATAAACTACGTCCAGTCTCTCACCTTGTCAACGTGTGTACTCGTTACAATAAACTACGACCGGTCCCTCACAGTGTCAGCTTGTGTAATAATTAGAATAAACTACGTCCGATCCATCACCTTATCAACGTGTTTACTAATTACAATAGAAAACGTCCAGTCTCTCGCCTTGTCAACGCTTGTTCTAAGTTACTAGTAAACACTTCAGGTCTCCCGTCTTATCAACGCTTGTTCTAAGTTAATATTACACTACTACTGGTCTCCAGTCTTGTCAGCGCTTGTTCTAAGTTAATATTAAACTACTACTGGCCTCCAGTCTTGTCAGCGCTTGTTCTAAGTTAATATTAAACTACTACTGGTCTCCAGTCTTGTCAACGCAAGTTCTAAGTTAATATTAAACTACTACTGGTCTCCAGTCTTGTCAGCGCTTGTTCTAAGTTAATATTAAACTACTTCCGGTCCCCAGTCTTGTCAACGCTTGTTCTAAGTTAATATTACACTACTACTGATCTCCAGTCTTGTCAACGCATGTTCTAAGTTAATATTAAACTACTACTGGTCTCCAGTCTTGTCAGCGCTTGTACTAAGTTAATATTAAACTACTTCCGGTCCCCAGTCTTGTCAGCGCTTGTTTTAAGTTACTCTTAAACTACGTCTGGTCTCTGTTCTTGTCAACGCTTGTTTTAAGTTACTATTAAACAAGTTCTGGTCTCTGTTCTTGTCAATACTTATTCTAAGTTACGATATACTACTCCATGACAAAGTTTTTTTTTCTCAGATACACTGCGCCTTTTTTGCAGATAGTCTTCGTTGTATTAGGAGTTTGCCTAGAGATTATCGATAGCAGCTCATATTAATATTTACATCCTGCTTTCCTTAGTAATGCTTAAAACATAATTTCTCCCCAACACGTTGTGTGACCAGAACGTTCATTATCGCATACTTTCTTATTAATCATATTCACGAAATGACAGGAATGTTTACCTTTTCAATGTTTGGGAAAAGCTGTGTCATTGAAACATTGGTGAAACTTTGTAAAGCCTGGTACGAACTTGCACTGTTTGTTTGACAAGCCAAGTCATACGCATATTAATGCGGCAGGTTCATTCTGATGTTTGCACACTTTTCTATGAGGCTATACTGGCATTCAGCTCATCGCTTGAATAGACCTAAAACGCAGAGCTGAAGTGATCTGATCTTATTATGATTCTATATGGAGTTTGGATCTCCTGTGGCACTAACGTATCATGTTACCCAAATGGGACGTGCCCTAATTTCCAAAGAGAGGAATGTCAGGTTACATTGCTGAAAAGGAGAAATCAGAGGTTGCTGTGTCACTGATCCCACATCAATTTCTTGTGAATTTGTAAGTTCCTGAAAATTTCCCACGAGCACGACGATACAGCAAGCAGTTGAGTATATACTGAAGTATAAGAACCAGTAATAAGGCCCAATATAAAGCCTCACAATACGTCTAAAGGTAACAAAAGTGCTGGGTCAAGACAAAGATGCTGTGCAAGTATGTTGATACTATCGATAACTATCCATTGGCAGTAGTGCACCACTTCACATACCTGGAGTCTAACATCAACGACAAACTTTCTCTGGATACAAAAATTGAAATCCGCATCGTCAAAGCTGCAACCATCTTTGCCCGCCTCAAAACGCGTGTCTACGGAAACCCAAAGGTCACAATGAAGACCAAAGCTGTGGGATATGATGCCTGCGTCACCAACACGCTTCCATACAGCAGTGAGAGATCTACAACATTTGCTAAGCAAGGAGATGAAAACTCATTTCCTTCCATCTGCGGTGTCTTCGTAGCTCATGGTCTTTCTGAGTCATTTTTAATTTTGTCTTCAGCTTTCTTCTCCTGATGTTTTTCGCCCTACCTCTAAATCTTTTACCTTCGGGACTCAAGAACAAGGACTGCCTGTTAATTTATCAACAGGTTTCCTCAAAGTGTATCCTGTATATCCTGTATATCGCTAGCGTCTTAAATATTAAGATGTGACCGCTTGACATACACTACCATTAATACGTGTTAAAAACCACATACACTGAGAATAACAACGTTAAAAGCAGTTAAGACATTTGTGCACAAAACACAGTATCATGAAAAGTCCACGGCTTTGAGAGAAGCATTGTAAAGCTGTCCCAGAACAAAACAATAGTAAATGCATGTTTTTGAATGGAACATTTTGTGAAAGTGAGAGTTGCTAATCTGGGTATTTTCCGTTGTTAGAGAGAGCGACGTGTGGAAAAAGTCGAAAAGCTGAGAAAGCGTGTGCAAAAGTAGATAATTGTACCGTGTGAAAAAAGAAAGCATCGTGTGAAATGTCGTAGATTTTGAATAGGAGTATTAAGACTTGGGTTGGTCCCTTCTGAATAGAGTGGAATGAGTGAGAGTCACAGTGTGAGTTAGTAAAGGAAATAGATACCACAAGTGAGATGATAGAATAGTGATAGAGGCTGTCTCTGAGATGCGAGAAAATCTTCTCTCTCTCTCTCTCCTATCTTCTACGACAGATTTTTTTAAGCAGTCAGACAGTCTACCACATATACATATATTACATATATATTATATCTACTCACGGGCACGCACATACACGTGACGACGGTTACACACACAGACGTGGGAAATCTATAACAATAATTATATAAATATTTAGAACGAGCTGACCAGCACACTGATTTTATTTATGGGTAAGTTTATTTATCATTATTAAACTTACGTCACAACATATAAATTTTACATCAAAAAGAAAACATATACAAATAGTCATAAAAAATCAAGAAAATGCTACAAGGATGATAGCCCCGTTATGCCCTTAACTCTAGGTGTAGCCCACAGCCCCGTTAGGATGACAGATGATGGCCCAAAGAATTAGAGATGCATATGGTTAGGGTCTAATATTGTCCCCTTTCTAGAAGGTAAGAACTGACTTATGACAGCAGTATCTATTCTAAAGGAACAATTAATACAACAAGCGAGTGCAATAAATAACGAACATCCTTCCGTCACTTTCACTCGGTTCATTCATCAGGGATCCCTGGCACACGTTCTTACCTATCAAAAAACTTGACGTTGTTCACCGTCTGGCGCAACCGTAGGACACTTCTCTACAGTGAATCTGTATGCTTTGGATAAAGCGAATCCCAGCTCTACAATTACAGGTTTATTCCACTGTTTTCGGGGAGCGTTCACTTCACCAGTTAAATTTTAGATTTACTGATAATGTCCCTTGAATCAGGTTTGATAAGCAAGTTTAAACGGGCACACAGAGTTCCGAAAAAAAAACATGAGGATTCCCTTAATTTGGAAAAGATGACCAGTGGACAACTGCTCTCAACAGATAGTCTTGGTTCACTATCCACTCTTTCAATAGTGTTGGAAATGTAAATGTTAGTTCTTGCAATTATTCTCGCCGCCAGGCAGCATATACATTTAAATTTGTGGAGCAATATGAACTGGCTCAAAGCCCAATATATATTTCTAGTCTTTAGGAACCGTTTGTGGGATTTGTATTACTGTCTATCTCTGATGGCATATGCACAGTCAGACGAGTGTTACTTGAAAAAAACCCCACGTGGTTAAAGATAGGAAATGTCTATGCTTCTCACAAGTATGTCCTTTTTACTAAACGCCAGCAAGTTTGGGTTCACCCCCAGAAATGACTGAATGAAGAAAAAAACAACATACAATATACTATACAGAATATGTACTCGTTAAGATCTTACATATTAAACGGCAAGCCTACAGCTTGACTTATTATTATTAAAACTTCCCGTGAGATAAGTTATATTTTAAAAAAATCATAAATCCTCATGAATTTAGGAACACGTGCGTATTCCGTCAACATCTCATGAGGCTTCTAGCATTTATAAGTTTGTTATTAAAACAGTTTCGACTGAGTATTTAACAGTTAAATTAAACTTATTTCAGCTACTTGTTTAGTAAGCTAAAGATATAATTTATTTTGTATTTCCACTGCAACTCGACGATTTAAAGAAATAACAAACTATCAAAATATTCACTCTGCACACAGAACTAGTTTAAAATGGAATCGGTGATTTAACACTAAATCACTTCACAAAACTAGATATCTATTATATATAATATTAATATACCTCAACCACAGAATTACTAAGAACGTTAAATCACTTCGACCAAACTAAGGCCATCTCTATTTACAGAGATTATTTAGAAATCGAACGAAGGTTGTTCTAGTCTAACTGCAAAGTTACTGAGTGAAATGAAATAGTTTCAAACGTGGGTTAATATTTTAAACCAGACAAAGGATGAACTATTATTTCGCAGAACGAAATGCTCTCCCCTTTCCGGCTTAAACGATACGTTTCACACCTAACATGTCGTAACTGCCACCACTGACCAAGATGTACGCGTGTCAGTTTCAAATCTCAGACAACCGTCTGCTACTGCGACTATAAGGTGTAAATATTCGCTTCTGCTTAAGCGTTCAGCCCGGAAAACCCGCGCGTGACAGGTGCAAATGTAGACAAAAGTCTGCTCTATGTCCAGCGAAACGAATTTCTCACACCTCAGGCCCAGAATCTGGTCGGGCCGCGCTCTGACCGGGGAAAACTGCAGACGTATGTCTGGCGAGAACCGTATCTTCACAGCTATCTGCGCGACTGACATCTGATGCAATAAGGTTACTAGTCAGTATGAGAAAGAAAAACGATGATGGGAAAGAAATATATTTTTCGCAACGAATGATGCGAAAAAATACAGGAAAAACAAGTACGGAAAAGTAATAAAATGAAAGGATTAGGGTGAGAGAATAGGAAGAAGATGTAGGTAATTTAATGATATAAAGATCCACGTGACAGGACGTCCCCCCTTAAGATATGGAAGCACTCCATGTCTACGTTATGGAATTAAATTTCCTATAACCGTAGCTTCGGGGTGTCTGTCTTCTTCCTTCTCATCTTCCCCCTCCCTCTCTCTCCAATTCCTACTCAAGTCTACTCCCAAAGTTTCCTTTCTCTGGAATGTTTCCCATGCGCGCTTGAAAGAGCGTCGCCGCTTCTGACATTTTTGAAATATTTTCTGTGATAGCGGTGGAATATCCCTGCCACTATCATCATCTTCGTCAGCTCTGGCGATCGTCAGGAGATGGTCGGAGGTTGGCACTGGTCTTTCCAAGTATCTCTTTAAGAGATTTAAATGGAAAACCTTCTCCTTTCCTTGAATAGAGATCTGGTAGTTAGCCTTAGAAATCTTTTTCAGGACGGTAAACGGCCCTTGCCATCCGATCTTCAGTTGGTTGTTCTCGGTAGGGAGCAACACCAAAACTTTCTCTCCTGCTTCCAGTTCTCTCTCTTTCGCGACTTTCCTGTATCGGTTAGCGTGCTTTGTGCGAGCTCGCTTAAAGTTAGTCGTTGCTAGGTCCCACCGTAGTTTCAACCTTTCCTTTAAAACCGACACATATTTACTGGCTGAGACAACTGTCTCATCCGCCTTCTCGTCTGTCAGAGACTGAAGTAAGGCTTCAAGCGGGCCCTTAATGGGTCTGCCGAATAAGAGTGTAGCTGGCGGAAATCCTGTGGAAGTATGAGGAGATTCTCTGTAGCCAAATAATGCTGCAGGAATACAGAGATCCCAATCTTCAGGTTTCACTTGTGCCAGCTTACTTAGCATCATGGTGAGGTTTCCATTAGCACGTTCCACGAGCCCATTTCCGGCCGGAGTATATGGCTTAGTGTGGATGTGCTGGGTCCTCAAGATCTTCACGATCTCATCCATCAACAGGTTTCGGTATGGGGATCCGTTATCCGTCCACACTTGCTGAGGGAATCCCAACCGAGTGAAAATCTGCACGAGGGCTTCTGCGACATGCTTGGCATCTGCGCATGTTAGCGGTATAGCTTCTGCCCATAAAGTGCATGTATCGACTAAGGTCAGGATAAACCTGTTCCTTCTTTTAGTCCTCTCGAAAGGCCCTAAAATGTCGATCACAACCCGTTCGAATGGTGTACCCACTATTGGCATTTCACCCAAAGAGACTGGGGGTGCCCGTTGCTTGGGTGGCACACGTTGGCACTGGGCACAGGATTTGACATATCTGATAATATCAGTATTTACTCCTGGCCACCAATAATGAGTGGTTATCCTTTGGTTTGTGGCGTTCTGTCCCATATGTCCGCTGAAGGGAAGAGAGTGCCCCATTTCTAGGATTTGGCTTCTGTACTGTTTCGGTACTAGGAGCTGGTTGTAACCTTGGTCAGGCTTGCCCGTTCTCCGATAAAGTACGCCATCCTCAGAAAAAATGTCCCCGTGCTGTTTGGGTTCCTTAGCCATGGGCAGTTTCCTAAAGCAGGGTGCCAAAGTAGGGTCCTTGTATTGCGCTTCTTTAAGTTCCATGGTAAAAAATTAGGCGCAGGCTCCCGTTCCTTCTTGGTTTGCCCTCTTGTAGTTACTGCTGCCACAATCGGCTCTTCTGGTTTCCCAATACACACGTATCTCCCGCCAAGTATGACTGGGTAGATGGGATCATCCATCACAGCCGCTTTGATCACGCCTCTGACAAAGTCAGAGTGTATCTCCACCAATGCGATGGGAAGCGCTGTAGGTGCATCACTCTTACGAACTCCACAAAGTTTGACGGTCTCTCCTGTCTCTTGACCGGGTTTAACCAGCTTTCTGGCAACAATGCAATCGTAAGAAAGCCCCGTGTCAAATAAGCAAGAAGTTTGAGAACCGTTCAAAGTAACAATACCTCGCGTTGAGGGTCTATCCCCAACAGGTTGGGAATCACTGTCAACAATTCCGCCTTGCGAGACTGTCATCAAGCATCCGATGCGTTTCGGCTCGGTGTGCTCGGTCTGATCATATGTCCCGTGCTCAGGGGTTCTCCCTTTGCCACCTTGTCCTTTCTGGCTACGCTGCCATGTAGGGCGGTCGGGTTGATCAGACTGTTTGGGGTGGTTGGGGTACTTGTTCTTGTAGAACTTGGATTTTTCAGGAGGGGGGTTTTGAGGTCCAGTTTCTCTGTGGTTATTTTGGTTAGAAGCCTGAGAAGATTGCTCTAGGTTATGTTTTCGAAAATGCTCCTCTGTCGGTTTCCGCTTTGTGGCCGGTAGCTCAGCCAGCGCATTTTGGTAACGCTCAGACTTCTCTAGGATGTCTTCAAGTTTTTCTGCCCCCTGCTCAGCGAGAAATCTCCGGGTATCTGCAGACAATGTGTTCTTTATTTGTTCTGTTAAAACAAATTCCTCAAGACCTTCATAGGTAGAGGGGAGCTGTGAGAGCTCTAGGCACTTTGTCAGATAACCCTTCAAACGAGACGAGAACTGCTGAAAAGTTTCAGAATTCTCTTTCCGGCTGTTGCGAAACAGTTGCAAAAATTTGCGAGCGTTCATTTCAAAGCGCTCCAGTAACGCTTTCTTCAACAGATCGTAGTCGTCTTGTTGGCTACTTTCCAGCTTAGAATAAACATCATAAGCAGAACCTTTTAGGGCCTGGGAAAGTTTCATATTCCAACGCGACCTCTCTAACCCGTACAGAGTTGCAATTTTCTCAAATTTTTCTAACCATGTGTCAATCTTCTCATTTGGACAAGGAAAAGACTCAAGAGTGAAAGACATAGCATTGAGGTGAAGAGATTGACTGTTAGAAGGATCAGTTAAGGAGGAATGAGGAGAAGACTCTCCATTGCTGGAGGTAGAGGCAGCACCACGACTTTGAAGTTCTAGAGCTTTAAGAGCCAACTCATGTTGTCTCTCCTTCTCTCTTTCTTCATGCTGTCTTTCCTTCTCTCTTTCCTCATGCTGTCTCTCCTTCTCCTTCTCCTCATGCTGCGTCCTGCGAATTTCCATTTCCTCGTCTATCTTCTTCTGCTGTAATAGCCGGTCTTCCGCTTCTTTCCTCCTAGCTTCTTCTTTTTCCTCTTTAGCTTCAGCTGCTTTCCTCTCCGCATCATATCTCTCAAGTTCGTCCCTGACAAAAGCTTTCGCTTCCTCTCCTTCCAGTCCCTCCTCTCTCGCTTCGTCCCTGAGGAGTTGTCTAAGTTTTGCCCTCTCGGCCATATTATGTCAGTGACTGAGACACGTGGAGATAGAAAATAGGAAAGAGAATAACCTGGTTCCTAACACTTACGAGAAAAAATTTCCAAAAATAAAAAAGATGATATCCTTAACCCTGGGATACCTCCTCCAAAATAAAATCTAACTATCGCTGCTATTATCGGCAATAAAGCACTTAATGCAAAACACGACTAGGCCAACTAAATGGTAGTTAGGATTAATCCCTGAAAAATAAGTTGCTACAGTGGAAAACACAATGATTATAGCAAAAATTAAAGAGAAAAATAATCCCTTAATTTTTAAATCCACTATAAGTTTACCCCTGAAGACAGTTAGGGTGAGGGAGGCAATTAATCTGGACGAATAGTCCGAAACGCACTCCTTAACTTTAGTTCAAACACCTTCCTGCTTCAGAACCCTTGTGAATGTTATACACTCACAAAACTTTACCAGCGTTTAGTATTACAATCAACATTAATTAACATGTATTCCGACAAAATCAACCTGTAAACCAAATGTATAATGCTTCTTAATGCTGTGGAAAAAAACTTATCAGTTTGTGTGGTCAGCACGCTCGTACACAGATCGTTAGTCTAGGGGATAAATTATTTAAAGATATAACAACTCACAAGACATCACACTCTTACTCTATTACAGAATAAAAATCTTTAAAGACGAGCTGATATTAGTCGTCTCGTCTTCCTATTCTAAGTTCAAAAATCCGTCGGGCGAGACCCCATTTGTCGTAGATTTTGAATAGGAGTATTAAGACTTGGGTTGGTCCCTTCTGAATAGAGTGGAATGAGTGAGAGTCACAGTGTGAGTTAGTAAAGGAAATAGATACCACAAGTGAGATGATAGAATAGTGATAGAGGCTGTCTCTGAGATGCGAGAAAATCTTCTCTCTCTCTCTCTCCTATCTTCTACGACAGATTTTTTTAAGCAGTCAGACAGTCTACCACATATAAATATATTACATATATATTATATCTACTCACGGGCACGCACATACACGTGACGACGGTTACACACACAGAAGTGGGAAATCTATAACAATAATTATATAAATATTTAGAACGAGCTGACCAGCACACTGATTTTATTTATGGGTAAGTTTATTTATCATTATTAAACTTACGTCACAACATATAAATTTTACATCAAAAAGAAAACATATACAAATAGTCATAAAAAATCAAGAAAATGCTACAAGGATGATAGCCCCGTTATGCCCTTAACTCTAGGTTTAGCCCATAGCCCCGTTAGGATGACAGATGATGGCCCAAAGAATTAGAGATGCATATGGTTAGGGTCTAATATTGTCCCCTTTCTAGAAGGTAAGAACTGACTTATGACAGCAGTATCTATTCTAAAGGAACAATTAATACAACAAGCGAGTGCAATAAATAACGAACATCCTTCCGTCACTTTCACTCGGTTCATTCATCAGGGATCCCTGGCACACGTTCTTACCTATCAAAAAACTTGACGTTGTTCACCGTCTGGCGCAACCGTAGGACACTTCTCTACAGTGAATCTGTATGCTTTGGATAAAGCGAATCCCAGCTCTACAATTACAGGTTTATTCCACTGTTTTCGGGGAGCGTTCACTTCACCAGTTAAATTTTAGATTTACTGATAATGTCACTTGAATCAGGTTTGATAAGCAAGTTTAAACGGGCACACAGAGTTCCGAAAAAAAAAACACGAGGATTCCCTTAATTTGGAAAAGATGACCAGTGGACAACTGCTCTCAACAGATAGTCTTGGTTCACTATCCACTCTTTCAATAGTGTTGGAAATGTAAATGTTAGTTCTTGCAATTATTCTCGCCGCCAGGCAGCATATACATTTAAATTTGTGGAGCAATATGAACTGGCTCAAAGCCCAATATATATTTCTAGTCTTTAGGAACCGTTTGTGGGATTTGTATTACTGTCTATCTCTGATGGCATATGCACAGTCAGACGAGTGTTACTTGAAAAAAAACCCACGTGGTTAAAGATAGGAAATGTCTATGCTTCTCACAAGTATGTCCTTTTTACTAAACGCCAGCAAGTTTGGGTTCACCCCCAGAAATGACTGAATGAAGAAAAAACAACATACAATATACTATACAGAATATGTACTCGTTAAGATCTTTCAAGCCTACAGCTTGACTTATTATTATTAAAACTTCCCGTGAGATAAGTTATATTTAAAAAAAATCATAAATCCTCATGAATTTAGGAACACGTGCGTATTCCGTCAACATCTCATGAGGCTTCTAGCATTTATAAGTTTGTTATTAAAACAGTTTCGACTGAGTATTTAACAGTTAAATTAAACTTATTTCAGCTACTTGTTTAGTAAGCTAAAAATATAATTTATTTTGTATTTCCACTGCAACTCGACGATTTAAAGAAATAACAAACTATCAAAATATTCACTCTGCACACAGAACTAGTTTAAAATGGAATCGGCGATTTAACACTAAATCACTTCACAAAACTAGATATCTATTATATATAATATTAATATACCTCAACCACAGAATTACTAAGAACGTTTAACCACTTCGACCAAACTAAGGCCATCTCTATTTACAGAGATTATTTAGAAATCGAACGAAGGTTGTTCTAGTCTAACTGCAAAGTTACTGAGTGAAATGAAATAGTTTCAAACGTGGGTTAATATTTTAAACCAGACAAAGGATGAACTATTATTTCGTAGAACGAAATGCTCTCCCCTTTCCGGCTTAAACGATACGTTTCACACCTAACATGTCGTAACTGCCACCACTGACCAAGATGTACGCGTGTCAGTTTCAAATCTCAGACAACCGTCTGCTACTGCGACTATAAGGTGTAAATATTCGCTTCTGCTTAAGCGTTCAGCCCGGAAAACCCGCGCGTGACAGGTGCAAATGTAGACAAAAGTCTGCTCTATGTCCAGCGAAACGAATTTCTCACACCTCAGGCCCAGAATCTGGTCGGGCCGCGCTCTGACCGGGGAAAACTGCAGACGTATGTCTGGCGAGAACCGTATCTTCACAGCTATCTGCGCGACTGACATCTGATGCAATAAGGTTACTAGTCAGTATGAGAAAGAAAAACGATGATGGGAAAGAAATATATTTTTCGCAACGAATGATGCGAAAAAATACAGGTAAAACAAGTACGGAAAAGTAATAAAATGAAAGGATTAGGGTGAGAGAATAGGAAGAAGATGTAGGTAATTTAATGATATAAAGACCCACGTGACATGAAAATTGGCGGGAAAAAAGAAGAAATAGTATAAAAAGGAGAGACGTGGGCGATAGACAGGCTGGTAATTACATCCCAGATCTAAGGGTCTTTTATATTTGGACATGCGCCCTAATATAACCGACTAGGTTGAACGGGACGCGCCTCGCCAAGACAAAGCAAAAGTTTTACATTTAAAAAAATATAGACAGGCTTGTATAGATTTTTAGGATTCATTAGGCGAGGGGATTTTACAGATAGTGTTAGGTGAACTTCGTCTTTGAGATTATCAAGACAAGTTTTTAACTTGACAAGTTTTCAAGTTAGACAAGTATTTTTAAGTAGACAAGTTAGTTTTTAAGTAGATAAGTTTGTATTTTATTCTATTGGATATATTATTCCTGTGGATATACACTTTAATTTTGGATACTCACTACTTTGTGTAAGCAAGAAACACGTACACCACCATTGTGTCAATAACATTGCTGTTCAAATGACGTTAATAAACTATATTTTATTTTTCTACATTGCTGAGTTTGCTTTGGAACGTTACAGTGGATTACTTTGACAAACCATTATACGAGGTATTGCTTTTCCCTAAACTTAAAAGGGTAGGAACGGACTTTGGGAAGAAGAATAAACTAAGGTCAGGAATTTCCACCTCAGGCGAAAGGCCTGTAACCACTTGAACCAGAACGTACAAAGAGTTAGCTCACGTCCAAATATTTACCTGCGCACAACACAACTAACTGAACTGACCCCGACCACAAAGATAAATATAATGAAGGAGACAAGTGTCGTAGATTTTTGATAGGGGAATTAAGACTTGGGTTGGTCCCTTCTGAATAGATTAGAATAAACGATAGCAAGAGTGAGAGATAATAATAGAAATAGATTTCCACGAGTGAGATGGTAGAAATTTATAGAGGCTGTCCCTGAAATCGAGAATCTTCTCTCTTTCAGCCTATCTTCTACAACAGATCTAGAGGAGTCAGACAGTCTATAAACTATATATATATATATATATATATATATATATATATATATATATATATATATATATATATATATACCACTCACGTGCACACACACACAAGTGACGACAGTTAGACGCACAGATGTGGAAAAACTATAACAATGATTATATAGATATTTTGGAACGAGCTGACCGACAGGCTGATTAAATTCAAGTGAATTTTAATTATCATAATAAAATTCCATCCCAACACCTAAAATTACATCAAACATATACAAATAGTCATAAAGTCAATGAATTGCTACAAGAATGATAGACCCATTGGTAGGATCTTTTACCTCGATGTATAGCCCACAGTCCTGTTAGAAGAAAAGTGATAGCCCCAAAGAGTCACGGATACATATGCTTTAGTCTAAGATTTCCCTTTAAAGGTATGAACAGACTTTGATACTCTGATCTATTCTAAGGAAAATATTGTGAGCAACAAAAAACTTGCATAAAGAAATTTAAGACAGCAAAATGGGTGCCAAAATACAACAATAAAGGAATCACTCAGTCCTGCATTCACTCTATTCAGTCAGCCGTGATCACTAGCTTGCATTCGTACTTACAGCTTTGGTGGCAACTTCTGGAAAAACAATTTTTTAGGACATGCACGTACAGAAACTCCAGGGTTAGTCATTGGCCAAGGGAACCCCAGCTCTACAAAGATAGGTTGAATTCACTACTTCAGGGAACGTTTCCTTAGTTATTCTTATTTTAGGATATCTGGTTCTGTCACATTAAAATTGTCCAGGCACGAACGTTAACAGCGAGTAAAGTGTCAATAGCTTAGATTTCTAGTAACAGGGAATGTCAGGTCAGTACCTTCTCTCAGTATAGGACTTTGTTTGGTCACACCACCACTAGTCTGAACTCCGTCGGAATGTTACTGATAGTAATATTTTACTTGCCACAAGGGCTGAAATGTACTTGAGGTTTTTCTCAGGAAGAATTAAATCTGGCGCGATAGGCCCGTTACTTCATTTAATCTTAAAGTTCATGTAATGGGTACTCTGTCGTTCTGGATGCCAGCGCAATGCCAGACAGGTTTTACTTTATACACCCAAGTCTTTAAGAAAAAAATGTTTTTGTTCTTTACAGATATTTCTCTGTACTAAAACGTTGGTAAAGTTGGGCTACCCCAGTTTCACTGAATAAAGAGACAACAACATATAAAATACTTCTACATACTATTTACTTCGGTGATCTTCTTGCGATCGCATCTTTGATGATTACACCGTCAGACGAGTTCTCATGATGAATTCGACTGTTGTTTGAAGTTCCTCTTTAACTTCATATAGCTTTGAGTTTAGTGTTGAGTCATTGGGCCAGTATATCTTTCTTAACTGGTCATACAGAGGACAGTCCTGTAGAACATGCTCAGCAGTTTGTTCGTTTAATCCACATGTGCACAGTGGTGAAGCAGACAATCGTAGCTTGTGCATGTGTTTATTCAGTTTGTTATGCCCTGTCCTGAGTCGAAAAATAGTTATCTGTCCCTGCCGGTCGAGAGTGTGATAGTCGTCTTTGGGTTGGTTCTGTTCTCTTCTGATAGTCTGTATAGCTCTCTTTTTCTCAAAGTATGTGACTTCATTATCTTCTTGTTCACATTCTCCTCCCTTTTTTGCAAGTTTATCTGCCTTTTCATTTCCGGGTACACCACAATGAGATGGTACCCACTGAAGTATGGTTCTCTTTTTGGCAGCTACCTTGTTTAGTTCATTTCTCAGATGCGGGAGTTTACCACCATTGAGAGCTTGCAGGACAGACAGTGCATCTGTGAGGATGACTACCTGGTGGCAGTCAGAGTTGGTGTTATAAATCATATTTGCAGCTTGCTCTAGAGCTTGAACCTCAGCTGTATAGTTGGAACAGAATTTACCAGTGGGAATGTGCCTAGTCTCATAGTGGTTGTCAGGATATGAGATAAAGATACCGGCACCTCCATTCCTAACAGCATTAGTTGCTGATCCATCTGTATAGGCATGTATCCATGATTGATCGGGATAGCTTTCTTGGATCATACTCAATGTAGCAGTTCGTTTTTGCAGATCATTATACTCACATCCACTTGTGAGACCACTGACTGATGTATTAATTTGGAGGGCACTGCTGGCCTGCTCCCATGGTACAGGGTATAGGGTGGGCTTCAGTGGTGTTGTCTTCATGGATAGGTCTTCTTGATGCTGTCTTATAAGTCTTTTCCCCCGATGCACAAAGCTGCTACGCTTTAGACGTCCCAATGCCAGATCATCTAGTCTTGCCTTCATTGGGTGCATTGGCATACTGTTGTACTTTTCCATCTGGATCATGGTTTTTGTGTCTCTTCTATGGGACAATGTCTGTAATCCAGCAACCTTCTGCATCTCTGTTATTGGTGTAGTTTTCATGGCTCCTGTAATGAGCCTGAGAGCTTGATTTTGCACCTTGTCCAAAGACTGCAGATGTGAGTTAGCAGCTGATGACCATGCTGCTGAGCTAAACTCTAAGTGTGGTCTTATTACTCCATTATAAATCTTCTTTAGATTTCGTTCATTTGCTCCCCAGTTGGTACCTGCTAATTTTCTGAGTATGCCTAGTCGTCTTCGGGCCTTTCCTTCTGCATTTTCAATATGCTTATTCCATGTAAGCCTTTGGTCAAATGTCACCCCAAGATAGGTGGGGTAGCTTTCTTCCTTGATCACAGTTGTCCCTAGGTGTATGTTAGCTGATTTGTCCTTGGGGGCGAGGGAGAACAGTGTTGTGGAGGTTTTGTCTGTTTTTATTGTGATAAGCCATTTCTCTGCCCATGACACTAGCATGTCTGCTGCCCGCTGCATTCTATAATTTGCTGTGGTGACATTTTCATCAGCGCACCAGAGTACTAGGTCATCTGCATATAAGGCAGCTTTAACTCCTGCAGGGAGATCTTTCACCAGGTCATTGATGTAAACAAGGAAGAGTGTTGGGGAAATTACTCCTCCTTGAGGTACCCCCTGATGGAGCAACACTTTTCTGCTCTGCAGACCGTCAAGAGTGACTCTAGTTCTCTTGTTATGCAAGTATGACTGGATCCATTTCATCATGTTGCCTTGGATTCCACTTCTCCTAAGTTTTGCAATGAGGCCATCTTTCCACACCTTGTCAAAGGCCTGCTTGAAGTCGACCCAGATCGTTAAGACCTTTTTCTTCTCCTGGAAGGCATCTTCTATTGCTTGAGACAAGTAAGTAACTTGGTCTTCTATACTGTAGCATTCTCTAAATCCAGCTTGTTCCGGCACCAGGATCTGCTCAGACTCTAAATACCATTTCAATCTGTGGTTGACTATTCGCTCCATAGTCTTCCCAACACAGCTTGTGAGACTGATTGGCCGGTAACTTGCAGCCTCGGTCTTACATTTCCCTTTCTTTAGTATGGGTATTGTGATGGCTTCTCTCCATACTTGGGGTACCGTTCCTTTCAACCAGCTGTGGTTGAATATCTCAAGCAGTTTTGTCTTTGCTGCTGAGCTCAGATTTACTAGCATTTCGTTGCTGATTTTGTCTGGGCCGGGTGACTTTTGAAACTTAAGCTTGGAAATAGCCTTCTGTAGTTCTCCTAGTGTGATGGGTTCCCTCATTGGGGCAGGAGTATCTGTCTGTCCCATGGTTGCCAGTATTTCTTTTCTTATCTCTCTCTGATGATCTATGTTAATGGGTAAGTTGCTTTCTGAACTGTATCTTCTAGCAAACAAGTCTGCAGCTTGTTTGCCACCTTCATCCAATGTGATAGTCTGCCTAGGTGAGGAACGCTCTTCATTTAGAGACTTGACTAATCTCCAAAGTTTCCTGCCGTCTTTCTCAAGGTTCAGCGATGCCGTTTTAGTTCTCCAGCTTTTCCGTTTTTCTTCTAGCTTTGTTCTCTGAAACTCTGCTACAGCCTTTTTCCATTTGTTGTGAGTTTCAAGTGAAGGCTGAGACTCTGCGTCCTTTCTAGCCCTGTCCATAGCTTCCTGACGTTCTTGGAGTGTGCTGGACCAGTATGGTATGTAGTTACGCCGGCATCCTTTGGGAATGGTTTCTTTTGCAGCTTGTAGTATGCATCTGTTGAAGTCTTTTACCACTTCATTAATGTCTCTGTTCTGTACCTTGAGGGTAGACAGCAGCGTGTTCACCTGATGCCTGAATAAACCCCAGTTGGCTGTTTTTGTAGTTCCATCTTGTAATGGCTGGGCCTGTACTGAGAGTTGCACTCTGGACAGTAAGAAAGATTGGGCGATGGTCGCTTCCCCCTAGTTGGTCTCCTACTTCTCTACTAATAGATCCAGCGATATCTGGTGTGGAGAAGGCAAGATCTGGTGTTGAAGTTGTGTGCCATCCTCTGGAGTAGAAGGTAGGAGTATCTGTGGCATTATTGACTAGGATTAGGGAGTGATCATCTTGCCAAGTTTCAACCTCTTCACCTCTGTGATCCAGATGGTTATAGCCCCAGCTCTGGGAGTGGCTATTAAAGTCTCCAACTGCTATAAAGTTGGTGGCTGGTACCTGTATAGAGCTGAGACTCAGGGGTTTGTTGTTCGGACAGTAATAGTTCAGGAGTTCTATTTCCATCTTGTCTACCTTTATCTGCAACAGCTGATATTCTGCTCCATCCATGAAGGTTTTCCTTTCGTACTTTGGTGATAACTTACATTATAAACTGCAAGCGGAGAGCTTGACTTATCGTTTAAAATTCTCGTGAAATAAGTTATATTCATAAAATCAGTCATCATGAATTAGAAATACATACGTATTTCGTCAATACTCAATGACGAATCAGTGCAGTTATAAGTTTGTTTAAAATATACTCGACTGATTATTAGCAGTTTAATTAAATTTATTTATAGCTGCATGAGTTTAAGCTAGAAATTATAATTTATTCTGCTTTCCACTGAAACACGTCAACTAGAGAATGTAACAGACGTATAAATTTAATTTCTTCTGCACAGAAATCTAACTAGTAAAATGAAATAAGCGATTATCACTGAATCACTTAACACTACTAGTCAATATATATATATATATATATATATATATATATATATATATATATATATATATATATATATATATATATATATATATATATATATATATATATATACACGTATATATATATATATACACGTATACGCAGACGCCACCTCACCCCTCACCGGAAGCTATATATATATATATATATATATATATATATATATATATATATATATATATATATATATATATATATATATACACGTATACGCAGACGCCACCTCACCCCTCACCGGAAGCTAAATACCATAACAGCGCAACTAAAAAACATTTAGCAACATTAAAAAATGTCCGCTATACTTTAAATCATCCAATGATGATAAATATCATTGCTTCATATTTTTATAAACAAGTTTATTTATTTTACATTGTTAAACTATTAATGATTATTAAACATCTTTATTTGTAAATGTAAAGCTGAATTATTCAATATTGAGTGAAGTGTATGTCTGCACCAATATGAGTCATATTCTAAATACATAATCACTTAGAACTATTAGATTGAAAGCTGCTGGATGACCTTCAGCACAAATACGAGCGAAAATACATTACCTTACCGAAGGGATGAGAGAATAATAAGTTCATGACAGCTTAGATGATCTCAGTATTATGCTTGCTTTTCATTAAAATCCTGTGCAGCTCCCTTAAATAGAAGCATCATTCTTCTCTTTCTATCTCTGCCTAGAATAATCTTGAGCGAAGGTTGATACCTTTGAAGACCGCCATTGTTGTACTCTAAGTTTAGCCATTGTTGAACCACTACTACGGAGCGGGGGAGGCAGTCACGTCACAATTAGCTCTCAGCTTTATTAGGTGAGGTGGCCTGTTCTCTTTCAGACTGCCTTTGCCTGCCCTAACTCAAGAGCAGAGTCCAGTACTCCCTATACAGCTCAGTAAATTGGAACATTACGCGATCTTTTTATTCACACCAGCAACTTTGCATGGAGAAGGAAGAGTTCTAGCAACTCTACCCTCTCATAAATGGTACCACACACACACACACACACACACATATATATATATATATACATATATATATATATATATATATATATATATATATATATATATATATATATATATATATATATATATATATATATATATATATATATATCTTCCCAGGAGCCGCGCTAGCGTAGTGGTTACAACACCGCTCTGGCGACCGGGTGATACAGGATCAAACCCGGGCGACGGCATTTGAGGATTTTTCGTCGACTGGGATTTGGACTGGATTAACTCGAGACCTGGCGAGGACATTTGAAGGAGTGTCGTCGACCAGGGACTGGCGGCTCCTGAGCCGACCCAGCTGCAATGGGTACCTCCGAAATCGGCGAGTATTTGCCTGAATGGCGAGGGACACCTATCTCTGTACAAGAAATAAAGGGATACTCACGTAAAATCAATGTCAGGTTAGACATAAATAATAACCTGAGATTTCGCCTCGAGTATTAGCGGGCGTACGAAAAAAAAAAAAAAAAAAAAAAAAAAAAAAAATCTATCTTCCCTTCCAGTCATTACTGACCATAGGAGCGTACCTCCCGAAATAACTTTCGGTGGTGGCACGAGGTTGGGCAAGTGTAGATCAAGCTGTTGCCCATGCAGCGAGACCCGGCCTGGAAGTCAGAGGCCGTTACAGTCTGACACCAGTAGCAACAGCCTGTCATTAGTAGGATACGGAACTTGCGCTACCATCATTAATCTTCCCTTTCAGTCATTTCTGACACGGACACCACGATGCCGGACATTATGCGTCCATTCCGGTCATTGCTGACTATATAAGGGACGTAGACACCTCGAGACCCGGAGATCTGGGGGGAATGCCGGACATTAAACATATATATATATATAAAATATAAAAAAATATAAAATATAAAAAATATAAAATATTCTGGCTCTTACGTTTGCTTTCATATATATAAAACTGAAGCGACTATGATTGTTTAGTTTTAAAACAACATGTAACCATTTTAATAATGAATTACTCTTTAACAGTTAAAATAAATATGGAAAGATTGGTGAAATTTAGATAAACGTTTTCGTCACGGAGACGTAGGTGAGAATTTATCAAAAGTCCGTTGCTTTCGCCTATTTACTCGTACAAGAAACTTAACTCTAGCTGAGTCCTGCTGCTGTGGTTCATCAATTCTGTGAGGATGAAAGCCTTCTCCACACTCTCTTCCACTGTTGGCGGTTAGGGTGGATGCTTTTCTCTCACACTAGCGGCGTTAGTACCACAAATCGTCTGATGGCTTGTAACCACGAACCCAAAATTTTGGGAATACACAATATCCTTGCACAGATTTTTGAATGGCCACGAGCAATTTCGGTGCATTTGCTCTCGGATCACTTTCGTCTGGAAATTTTGAATCCCTCTTATGACGGGTGAAACACTTGGCCTGAAAATCTATAATTTCTCTTATGACGGGTGAAACACTTGGTCTGGGGAAAGTTTCTCTTATGACGGTGATCCAATTCCTTAGGACTCCAGTCTTCGTATTTATAACCTTGTCTTACTTTTTTAAGTTTTAAAGTTTCCCAAATACTTATATCTGTCCTGGTCCTTTAAGTTTCCAGTCTTGTATTAAAAATGCGGGTTTACTTGTAAAGTCAAACTTGCACAATACTCGATCTGTCACTGTTAATAATGGAATTCTAGGTCCGATCCTTCTCTTCTGGTTTTTTTTTTAGAGTTGCTCGTATGAAGTTGCGAAGCTGTCTTTTCTGTGTCTGAGTTCGCTAGATAATATCTCTCACTATCAGTTCAAATTCCAACTGTGTTTCCGCTTAATTCTCCAATGAGATACATTTGTATATTCCGGCCTCTCACTTCAAACCAATCAAATCTCTCTAGCACTACGTGGGCCGAGGTGTTTCAAAGTCAAAAATACCCTCACGTGTTTCAAAATATTAAATTTAATATCCACGCGTGAACTCTTCCTATCGTTGCGTCAGACTTCCGCAGGCATCTTGTGCACAACTCATAAACACCATCTGTGAACTCATTTGATGTCCAGATGCTACCTGTCGCCAATATTGTCTCTCCAGACAGATTATCGTGATAATCACACACAGGAATGGTCCCGTGAAGCAACAAATGCATCTACCACCTGGGTAATCTGCCCACCTCAGACGGCTATCTCAGACAGACAATATTGGCTTCTATAGATGTTGATCGGGCGAGACCGTCTTTTTCATGATAAGAATATCGCTCGCTCACAGATGATAATGACTGGGTATTGTTACGATAATACCTCAGTTCACCTGGCGGAACGTACATAAGTCTGGGTAGTGGTAAACAAGATAAAGACAGTCCCATAGCAAATACGTCCGTAGGGGAGTAGAGTGTTAGAGACTTTCCCCTACTAGATTCAGAATAGAGAGTAAAATAATGAATGAAAGGCCATAAAAATTGCCAAATGTGAACGATGAGTGAGAGGATGAGAAAAATGAAAAAAACATATGATACTGTCGGAGTAGACGTGAGATCGCATAACCGTACCGTCACATTTACCATGAAGGAATTCTGACGTCAAAAGCGTTGTTATTAACGTCTATAGTCCGTTCGGAAATTCGTGCCCACAGAAAGCGTAAATTTTCTCCAAAACTGTTTGCTGTATGGACATGAATTTTTGCATGCAGTCTTAGATTTACCATGCAGTTAAGATTTTGAGATCATTACATCCACAGCTGTCGCGAAATTTGCAAAACGGCGATTTTCTTTGATCTTCTTGGAACATTTGCCTAAATCTGCCCGTAACATTAATTCTTACAGTAAATCACAACATTTGTGCGACAAGACGGTTCAAAGGCGTATCCTAAATGTGTGATTGGTTGTTCACGTGATTTTGATACGAGGAATGATGTTCTGATAATGAACCATGATAGCAGTAAATCATCAGGAAGCTATGACAAATCGTAACTGTTTATGTGTTATTATAGATTGGCATATGAAATTAGTTTATCACAAACGAAGGAATGCGATCGACGTGCCTCATTCCGAATCGGACGACTCCAATAAGTTCACAACAGTTATTGGTTTGATAAACTGCAAGCCATCTCGCTGCCAGTAATCTTCTTCTTCATGTAGCACGTGTTCTTCACATTTAGCCCAGTACTCTGTGTCTATTCGTGAAAGGGCCTCACGAGTCATGTCTTTAACATCGCACATTTTAAAAGTGGTGTTCTGTGCCGAAACTTGCCCTTTAACTCTAGCCCAAACCAGCTCTATTGGGTTAAGGTGAGAATGGTAAGGTGGGAGTCGAAGAGAAACATGACCCTGCACTTGGATGATTTTATCAATCAGATACACTTTTGTCTTATTCCTCTGTCTCCCAAGCTGCAACAACTCTGGTTTTAAATAGCTGTTGTCAGCGAAGATATTTTCATTCACAAGCCACCTCCTGATTTCGTCTTTCGTGCTTGCCGAAGTGGGAGCTTTATCCTCCTGCGCTGGAACATTATGATAGGACGCATTATCCATCACCAGGCAAGACGGCCTATCTAGAGTCGGGAGGAGTGTATTCACTATCCAATCTCGAAAAATATGCCCATTCATTTCACTGTGGTAGTCCCTACCATCTACAGACTTTGATTGAAAAATAAGCTCTGCATCACGGACAAACCCATTCTGTCTGCTGCCAGCTTGTGCTAATATAATGCGTTGACCTTTGCTGCTGGGAATTTTCCTTCTGTGGTCTCCGTCAACAGATTGCCATTCTTTCTCGTTCGTATGATGAGCATTAACCCAAGATTTGTCCAAATACACTATATCATATCCGTCTTGCCTTCTCTCACGAATCTGCCTAAGGCATTTGCTTCGAGCTGCAACCAGATGTGGTTTTTCACATAAAAAATTCCTTCCGCCAGACGTTTTTCTAAAAGTGAAGCCGACACTTCTGACAAGTTGCAAAAGAGTTGTTTTTGAGACGTTAATATCGCATTCTGCTTGCAGCCGACTTTTCAGCATGCGGAGAGTAACAAGTTGATTGGCATTAAACATCTTCAAAATCAAACGTCTAATGACATCCTTGTCAAAATCATCAATTTTTTCTTCCTTCCTTGCTTAACCACAGCCTCTGTACAATCACCGTCCTGTTGTATCCAACGTCGAAAAGATCTTCTATCCACACCCAGGGCCTTTTGTGTTCTCCTACCTGGTTCTTGAATGTCGTGGTATAAACAACCCATCTTAGCCTCTCTGCGAAAATGCCTGTACAATATAACAGTTACCTTCTGCAAAGTAATAAATTTGCATTTCAGATTCATTGCGCTTTTCATAATTATGCAGTTTAGTTTATTAATATATACTACTCGTCAAAAGTCAAGGGCCACCCTATTATTTTCAATACACTTTTATATAAGCGTATAGAATGATTAAATGAAGGAAGTTTTTAGTAAAAATGGGTGCAATATCTTCCTCAAACAGTCCTCTATGCACGTTAAGCATAAAAACAACTCACCGACAACCATGGTCATCACGTGCAATATGGTTTGCTGACCATAAATTCACATTTTTAATCTGCTTTTTCAAACTTCCATAGAACCAAACAGGCGAAGTAATCGTGCTGATTGACATTCCACGTGCAATGGCGACTTTTCGTGAACAGTTCACTCTTAATTTGTTTTACAATCAGCAGATTTAGGGTAGTTTCATCACTTGCAAAAACCATGCCACCGAGAAGTCTTGACACCTTACAAAGAATGAGGGCTATAGCGTGGGTTAAAAGTGGTTTATCTGTCAGTGAGGTTGCTAGACGGCTTGCAGTGTCACACTCTACTATCCAAAGAATTTTGGAGAGATTTCAGGCCACAGGAAGTGTGGAGGATCGCCACCGGCCAGGTCGCCCTAGATGCATCAATAGACATGATGACCGGTACCTCTTGTTGTCAGCCCTGCGCCATCGAACAGTGACTTGTTCCACTCTAAGATGTCAGCTGAGACACACTGTAAACGTTAATGTCAGTCAAAGCACCATTCGCAGACGTTTACATGAATATGGACTGGCTGCTCGACGTCCTGCAGTCAGAATCCCTCTTACTCCTGCTCATCGCAGAGCCCGTGTTGCTTGGTGTCGCGAGCACATCCGATGGGCAAGGCAACAATGGAGTCAAGTTCTCTTCACTGATTAATCTCGCTTCACTTTGTCATTCAATGATGGCAGGATTCGAGTTTGGAGACGACCAGGAGAGCGATTTACTGATGACACAATTCAAGAGGTGGATCTTTATAGTAGGGGTTCGGTCATGGCCTGGGGAGGCTTCTACAGACACGGCAGGACCCCACTCTACATCATCCAAGGCAACTTGACCGGCCCAAGATACCAGAACGAAATCTTGAGACCAATTGTTCAGCCTGCTCTGGGGGGCATAGGTGGTAATGCCATCCTCCAAGATGATAACGCTCGACCCCATCGAGCTCGTGTGGTGAATGAGTTTATTCAGCAACATGGGATCATCAGGATGGCGGGCCCAGCTCATTCATCTGACCTTTCTCCGATTGAGCACCTCTGGGATGTCCTTGGTCGAAGATTGTCAACAAATCACCCCCTGCCAATGGATGTTGCACAACTGACTGCATTTCTGCTTCAGGAATGGCAAGCTGTTCCTCAGGATACTCTTCGGACCCTTGTGGACTCGATGCGTCTACGCTGTCTTGAATGCCTTGCTGCAAACGGTGGTCGTACCCGATTTTGAAATGTCTATTTGTCCAATATCTATTGTGTGACTTTTGAAAAGGTGGGTGACACACTACACGGGTTCATTGCGTTTGAATGTGTGTTTCCATTTCTTTACGTGACATGTTAATTTGGTATTCAATAAATGCCGTTTTGACTGATACCAATTACGTTTATATCAGATTTGTTTTATGGTTTCAACCAAGGTTTTTCTAACTGGCCCTTGACTTTTGACGAGTAGTATACAAGGGGATTGACATAAGTCTTGGGCTTGACCGTGAAGGACATGTCACAGAGAGCTGAAATTTTGTATAGTGTTTATTCCTTCTCAATATAGCCACCGTCTGAATTGACACACTTCTGCCATCTCTGCTTGACCTTGAAAAGATCTTGGGAGTAGAACACCCTATTTTTCAAACTAAACCAGTCATCACATGCCAGTATAACCTCTTCATCGCTGTCAAACTGATTTCCTTTTAGCTGTTTTTTAAGATATAGGGAATAGAAAAAATTCTGATGGAGCCAAGTCTGGAGAATATGTTGAGTGTGGAAGAATTTCAATATTCAAATCGTTGGCTGCTAGCTGCACAAGCCGTGCTTTGTGAGAGGGCGCGTTGTCTTGAGGCAAAGGAAGATTTTGAATGAGCGTTATCCCTCGTTACCTGGTCACAACCTGTCTTACTTTGGTGAGAAGATCTGCATAGTACTGTCCATTAACTGTGTTGCCATGAGGCAGATAATCTTTCAAAAGGACACCTTTGCCGTCCCAAAAAACAGTCAGCATCACTTGTCTTGCAGATTTCTGCGCCCTCTGCTTGACAGGTGTTGGGGAGCCCGGGGTTTTCCATTGCATGCTGGCAATTTTGGATTCGGGGTCATAATGGTGTACTCAAGTCTCATCTACTCATGGTCTCAAAAACATTTTTTGACTGTCACTTTTTGAGCAACTGTTGACTGCAATTTACCCTGGTTTGCTTCTGTTCACGTGTCAACAGTCGCGGAACCCAACGTGCACACACTTTTCTCATGTTCAGTCTGTTGTGTAAAATTATATAAACTGTTCTTTCATTTAGTTTTACTCTACTAGCTATCTCCACAATTGTCATTTTTCGATCCTGATCAATGATTTTCTTCACTCTTGTTGCATTTTCATCGTTGCACTCTGAGGCTGGTCTACCAGATCTTGGCAGATCAGCAACATTTGAGCGGCCGCACTTAAACTGTCGACACCAGTTTTTTACCGAAGTATATGATGGACAAGAATCACGAAACACTGGTTCCATCTCCCTGTGTATTTCTGTAGGTGTTTTTCCCTGAAACATCAGAAATTTTATCACAGCTCTGGCCTCCTTCTTTTCCATTGTTTTGTCAAATCTTTGGAGAAGCAGATCCGGTCAATAGGGTACATTGCGCCGTGCATCGTAGCGGGATAACCCATTGAAGAAACAAACGCATACTTCACACATTCAGAGCAAATATGATGAACTTTAAATGTGCCAAGTTTCATCTTCCTCCTTTGACTCCTTCAGGGTCAGGCCCAAGACTTATATCAATCCCCTTGTATTATACGCTGGTGTCGTTTTGTTTCGTTGCAGCCAACTCATTGCAATTAGCATACGCCGCTGAAATAATTACTCGCGACTGTGTACAATAGGTGCGCACACATGCGGACATGTAGTCACTACACTAATTCAAACCAAAAAAAAATATTGAATAGCACATTTCATCGCTTGTGCTGTGCTGTAACAAAAATTAAGTGCGCAATTTTTGAACGGATCTTGTAACTTTCCTGTAGAACTAATAAAAATTAACCCAGACAACGGTAAGAGTTTTTTATATAACTTAAAGAAGAAAATTAGAACATGACATGAGTTTTGTAAGGGCAAAAAATATATTAATAACTGCATTGATATCAGTAGGGCACGTAGCAAATTTCAATAACATCCGTCAAGGGGTTGCAAAGTTACAATGTTCAATGTGTGGGCACGAATTTCCGAACGGACTATAATCAAAGTAATGATCTTGCGCTGGGGTCAGTAAAGTAAAAAAATTATACATGAACTGTGTATTCTATGTCGTGCTGTTGTTGCGGCAGGGGTGATGAAGGACGTGATAGTTGTAAATGGCGTGTGTTTGATTATTGAGGGGGAGAAACCACAATCGGGTAAAGTACAAAATAACACCCACAGTTCCTAGAATCACGCAAAAAGTATATTGTTTCTGTACATGCATTATACAATATATATGCTGCTTCATTCTTAAAGGACTCGATGCCGGTATTCAAGGCCGATGGCTTAAGATTGTCTCGGAATGGCTGGCCAGTATTTGGGACCGGAATGTGTGAACATTGATTTTGTTTTGTGATGTCCCTGCGTTATATTTTATTATCGTTCAGTTTTCCTTACCACTATTTATATCAGAAAAAGTTATTTTCTAAAAACTAGGAAAGAACAGAGCGTTGAACTATAACACTATATGAAAACTCAGAGCCAAAGAAAATCCCTTGCGCCAAACATTGGAAAACGTGGCCCTGTGTATTTTCCACGGGTCTCTGTTAAGACACAGAAAGAATGGGACTAGCGTTTCCTCATTCAGGCATGTGGTACAATGCGAATAATGTGAGACTGTGCATAATCCTGGCAACATCGTCATGTAAAATACATTGCTACATAAACCATTGCTGCCTGAGCATGTAAAGTTTGGAGCTGGCTTCCTGCAAAGGGACCAGCATTCACTGCTGATTCCATGCTCTGTAAGAAACAAAAAGTAAATTGACGATGATGGGGAAGCCACCACGCCCTACAAGAGTTAAGTTAATTTTAATTGCATTTAAAAGAGAAAGACAAAATTGTCACAAAGTGAAAAAATGTAACTGAATATTTGACTGGTCTGCATACTCACTCCTTAAAATAAAACTGTGCTTACCGGGCCTTTATTTCTTGTTTCCTTCTTCTCTATTTAAACGTCATCACATTCTTCCTCTTAATAATGGTAATTACATTAATAATAATACAGTAGTAATAGTAGTAATAATACTAATAATACAATAATTATTATTATAAACAAAATCCATTTCAGGAAAATCAGTAGAATCGATTCACCCAACGCCTTCCTCTCGAACGGCACAATAATTGATGGATCAATACAGTGAAGGGTGTGTTGATTGAACGAGAAATCAATAGGATAACTCATCAATGACGTCATACATTAATCATCTGGACTCATTACGAGACAGCTCATCTTGTATCAGAACCCACATCTTGTCTCATTCTGTCTGATCCAACTGATAGAAGGAAAGATGGAAGTAAACAAAAACAGTACTGGGGCATCTATACGCATGTTTATCTTAGTTTTCTACGCCACTTTGACACACACACAAGGAAACAAACAAATAACTTTGATACAGTGACGGTAAGAGCCTCCGATTGGTAGAGTGGCTAGAGCCCTTGTCTCTAGCGGTAAAGGTTACTATCACAGTATAGTTAAACCATATAACCTTATAACATCGTCCTCCAGACTTGGCTTGTAATGTTCACTCAATTAAGTCTCTTACAGACGCCGCACATAAAGATTAACTCAACGACTCTCTGAAAATTTACAGAACTGTAATGAACACTTATACAAATACGAGAAACATAGTCAGTAATACAATGTGACGTATGACTGCATAACTCCAAAAATAGATAGCTGTTAAACCTTCTCACACTCAACATTACAAGATGGCGTACGGCTGATATGAGAATAAACTATAACTATAGGGTCAATCGACTTATGACCATTACCGCTAAATACATTCTGTTACTAGAATGACAAGTAGACTACCCATAATCAAAGATGCAAAACCCCTGCCCTGCACAGAACTCAGCAGCCATCTAATAGATTAAATAAATCATGTACGTCCTTCCTGTACTTCCAACCGACGTTGTCCTTCATCAACAGGGCTCCTGTTCACTCCTGTGTTTTTGCATACTTTTGCACGGCTTTCAGACGCATAACCATCCATATTCAGTTCAGCTCACATTCGATATTTATTGCACACTCACTGTACAGCCCAAGTGCACAAAGAGATGCAAAACAGTCTGTGACAGTTACCATGCTCTGAGTTCAAAACCTGGAAGCGTTAAGCGTTGTCTACACGACTGCAAATGAGTACCTTCGTCTGCTCCGGAGTTAGAGAACACAAATACAACGAGGAAGAGAACTGGCTCTTCACATCATGAAGCTGGACATAGTCTATGAGAATTTGTTAAGGCTTCGCTCTACGACATTTCTGCTTTGTGACCACATTTACCTATACAGTAATAATCCAACAAAAGCGAACACAATGTAGCCGGAATTTGATACCTGGGTAAAGGTAAAGGCAGGTCCGAAAGTAGATGTTGACTTAAGGAGTGTAGTGTTAGTTGCCATTACTTGGCTCTTCTGTCCTATAACTGTAATCACATGCAGGACAAAATGGAAATACTTGATGAGAGGTCACAGATAGTGTGACTAAAAATACGCAGGGCAAACACAAAGATACGAAAAATAAATGCAGGAAATGTAAGCAGTAGAATTATACACATATCTTGTCAGCAATATAGTTACAAGGAAGATCTGCACGCCCGCGGTTGTATACGTCGGTGGCGCTGCATTTTATTCATCTGTTTGTCAAGTGCTCATCAGCTGATTAATATTCATATATATCAAGTTCAACACATTGAAAAGCGTATCGTTAGAATCAAGTTAAAGCACGCACAAGCTGATTCCCCTATATATCAAGTTTAACTCACTCAAAAACGTTTTTTCTTAATCAAAATCGCACACTCATACGTTAATGAGTATCAAGCTCATATAACCTCAAGTGATTCATCAAGATATGACGATCAAGTGCTCACAAGCAGGGACCGGCAAGATATCAGAATAACAAAGATCATGTATGGTGCAGAATGCTGGACCGATCATCGGCTCGTTGTTGCCAAGATGAACTTAAAAGTTCAACCTAAGAAGCGCCCCCAAGGGAAAAAAATAAAAGAGGCTTAACCTGTCTAATCTGAAGTCCGAATCCATTAGGAAGGATCTCGCCGAAGAGTTGGAGGGTAGACTAGATGAGCTCCGGCTCGGAAACAGCAGTATTGATGAAGACTGTACAGCCCTCACAGACATCATTCACGCAACAGCGCTGAAACATCTTGGTCATGTTACGTGTAAACACAAAGACTGGTTTGATGAAAATGACGCTGAAATCCAGGACCTTCTAAATAAGAAGCGACAATTGCACAGAGCCCATCAGAACGATATGTCTTCCCAATCAAAGAAAATAGCTTTTATCAATGCTATTAGCACAGCCCAGGCAGGGCTCAGGAAGATGCAAGACTCTTGGTTTAGTAGGAAGGCCGACGAGATCGAGGCTCTCGCGGAACGTCACGATTCGAAAGGGTTCTTCGCAGTGGTGAGAACAGTCTATGGTCCACAATCCTCTGGTAACTGTCCAGTTCGCAATGCGGATCGTTCATCACTACTTACAGAAAATATCCAGATCCTTGATAGGTGGGCTGAAAACTTCTGTAATGTACTCCCATCAGTGATAAACGAGGAAGCCATTCAACGGATACCTCAAGTGAAAATAAATATGGCGCTAGATGAACCTATCAACGAGGCCGAAGTAGAGAAAGCCATAAAAATCATCTCGCCTGGGAAGGCCCCAGGAGCCGATGCTATACCAGCGGAGATATATAAAACAGCCGGACCTTGCCTTACTAGTAAGCTCACCGAAATCTTTCGTCTCATGTGGGCCAAAGGTGAGATCGCACAGGAGATGAAGGATGCCTCAATAGTTCATAACTATAAGAGGAAAGTCAACCGACAAGAGTGTGACAATCGCCGTGGAATATCCCTACTGTCAATTGCCGGCCAGATCCTCGCGCGTGTACCGCTCAACCGCCTAAATGAACACCTTGAACAGGACCATCACCTCCCAGAAAGTCAGTGCGGATTCAGAGGCGGGCGAGGAACGATCGACATGATATTTGCTGCTCGCCAACTCCAAGAGACATGTCAGGAGCAAAATCGCGACATATACACTACGTTTATTAACCTGACAAAGGCATTCGATACAGTGAGCAGAGGTGGACTATGGAAAATCCTGTCAAAATTTGGCTGCTCTGATAAATTTATCACCCTGGTAAAACAGCTCCACGAAGGTATGCGTACCCGCGTCTTGGACAATGGAGAAGCCTCTAAAATGTTTGAGGTTACATACGGCGTGAAACAGGGTTGTGTTCTTGCCCCGAAACTGTTCAGCATGATGTTTTCAGCTATGCTGAATGATGCTGTCAATGGAAGCGAGTTCGGTATACCAATCAAGTACCGAGCAGATGGCAAACTATTCAACCCCCGCAGACTCCAATCCAAAACCAAGGTGCAAACTGATATGATTCGCGAATTTCTGTTTGCCGACGATTGCTCTCTGAATAGTAGCTCCGAGCAGAAAATGCAGGAAGGCATGGACCGTTTTCTGCTGCTTGTAACAGCTTCTGGCTAAACATCAATGTCAAGAAAACTGAGGTTATGTACCAACCAGCCCCAGGTAAACCGTACAAGGAGCCAACGATTACAGTGGGGGAACAGAGACTAGTGGATGTGGAAAAGTTCACGTACCTGGGAAGCACGCTCTCAAGACTAGCCACCAGTGATGACGAGGTGGCTAACAGAATAGCAAAGGCCAGTATTGCGTTTGGAGGATTGCGATCCTCCGTGTGGGAACGTAGAGGTATTAACGTCAAGACCAAACTGAAGATGTACCGTGCCGTCATCCTCCCCACCCTCCTCTACGCCAGTGAGAGTTGGACCGTTTATGCTAGACATGCTCGAAAATTAAATCACTTCCATACAACCTGCCTGCGTTGCGTGCTAAACATTCGATGGCAGGACAAGATCCCAGATACCGAGGTTCTATCAATAGCAAATATCCTCAGTGTCTATACACTGATTCAGAAAGCGCAGTTACGATGGACCGAACATCTGGTTCGTATAACAAATGAACGCCTCCCAAAGAGGCTGCTGTATGGTGAGCTGAGAGAGGGAAAGCGTACTGGAGGACGACCATATAAGCACTTCAAAGACAGCTTGAGGGAGTCACTGAAGACCTGCCAGACTAATACAACCACCTGGGAGCAACTGGCACAGGATCGTACAGCCTGGAGAGACGCTATCAAAACTGGAATTGCAGTCAGCGAGGCCAACCGGTTGAGGGTAACCCAGAAAAAACGTGCAGCCCGAAAGTCAAGTGTGGATGTGCAGCCTGTATTGTCTTCGGGCCTTGTATGTCGGTCACGCAACAGAACTTTTCTTGCCCGCATTGGCTTGATCAGCCATATGTGCACCCACGTAACCTCATAGAACGAACTGTATTACGAGAGATGTCGATGGTCCTCATCGAATACGATGGACAAATCATCATATATATTTATACATTGTGGCAGCGCTGGTTAACAGTTGGCTGCTGCACATAGCCTTTGCTTAACCAGGATCTTTTGCCTCAAGCGTTGGTGATTGACTTTACGGTTGTTGACTATTTACACAACACATATTGAGTGACAACATAATACTACGTAGCAACTCCATACAAACATGAGAACGCCGCATTCAACTGGAATAATGTCTATTTACACTATGTAGAACAATGCCGTCGGTGGGACCTCCAACAATCTGGGTCCGGCCGACTCTTTCCTCTTTAACAACATTAGCTTCCATACAACCGTTATCGTGTGTTGAGTACTGGGGCAACTACAACAGTAGTTTTTGCCTGGAATAGTCTATGAGATATTAGATATAAGGTCTCTAGAAATTGGTTCGTTAAGAAATAATAAAGACCTATTCGAGATAGGGACAAGAAGACAGGAATGCGAATGCTTTCCACTAGACAGTGTTTTCTAATTAATTATGGAAAGAGTTCTGTTTCCCAACGACCTTAGCTTCTGCCCTTAGATCCCGTAAAGAAAAAGCCCCCAACCTCATCTGAGTAGAGACAGGTTCCTATAGGTGAATATGTAACACCGACAGCACGAGTGATACATTAACAAACTCTTGATAATGATCAACCGATCGTTGGGTTTATTAATGAAATATCCACACATATAGGGTTGTTACGTGCAGTCTTTGATATCTTACAATATTATACATTGGTATACTTGTTATGTTCGCAAATATTTTGTAAACAAAATAGTGCTTAAGGAAAAGTCATTATTGAGTTACTTCCCTTGAAAGTTGTGTCGGCTCTTTCGATCGAACTCCGCGGATAAATCCAGTTTTCTGCGATTTATTCTTTGTTTGGGTAGTAATAGATTGTTCTTGCTTCAGAATATCTATGGCCTGAATTTATGTGTATTGTTTGTCTGAGTAGGACGAGTCTGTCTTATATCTGTATATCTTTACATATCTAAGTCGAACTATATGTTCTGTTGTCTCTAGAGAGGTCAAAGGCTATTCGGCGGATGTGTCGCTAGAGTGTGGTGTGATTTGGCTTCGTCCTGATAGGGACTGTGTTTTCTATGTCGGCTTGTCGCCGGGGAAAAAGTGATCTCAGTATTTGTGGGGAAAGTGATAGTCGTCTAGACCTATCGTGTATGCTTTACCCCAGTGTTTATTCGTATTGCCAAGGAATGGCAGAATCATATTTCTGATACCAAGGTAATAATAGACACTCTTATGAACTCTCGTACGAAGCCACCATTTTCGATAGGTACGATTTGAATGTCTAAGAGAATATATTTGACTCGATGAAAACGACTTCGATTCCTAGCAGCACTATATCCTGTAGATTGCAGTCAATTGTTCATGATCAAATCTACAGAGCAATGAAAGATTTAATGAATGACTAACTTTAGGACAGATTCATTATCTGTATCCAAACGTGAGTGACAGCTCACGAGTGAAGCCATCTTGGAACCAAACATGTAGTGACTTTCAAGAAGAGAAAAGGGATGCCCGTATTATCGCTTGATTAGTCCAGAGATCACTGCTACACATGAGAACCCATTGCTAGCGGTTCAATATTATTATATGAAAAAACTGTGCTGAACATTATGTTGGAGAATCGTCGCTAAACGAGATTAGGTAGAAGCCATCTGAAATATTGTTTATAAGCTGACGTGCTTTGTCAGTAAACTCAGTTGATATATATATATATGGGCAATACTGAGTGCTTGGCTACTGACAGTCCATTATAATATTATTCTACATGAGTGCCCATGTACATAACATTGCAAGACCATTTATCCACTGTACCATGATGTATTATGCCAACCTGTGATTTGTCACTATCTGTGCTGTCGAGTGTGTACGTCCAATTAAACTTTAGTAAAGGTACACAGTCGTTGGTGTCGATGACTTCCAGCCATACATGAGTGTGAGAAAAGAACATTTGTCAACACCACGAACCCTTATTATCATTCGCACATTATACACTCAATCCATGTCTACACACCACTGCGTAGGTCAAGTTGACATTCCATACACTACAGTGGAGCAAACAACACCATAGAGATCTTATCAACTGATGATGATGATGTCTGCTTCCATCCACTTATATCTATCTTTTGGTGGATATCATTAACGGGAATAAAATAACAACTTTATCAACTGGTGGACCAGCTTTCTGGGTTTGACCTCGCAGAAGTTCAGAAGTCAACAGATTACCGATACCAGACCGTTTCCTGTGGCTGATACGACACACTTGCAGTATTGGTTTGCTCTTTGTCAACACTTCGTCACGTGACCTGTCAAGTGAATGCAGTATGTAGGTCAGCGTTGTTGACATTTTTACATTAGACATTACAGAGTTTCACAGAACAGTTGGATCAATTCTTGTCAATATTAACAGGAAGACAGTATTAGTGAACTAAGAAGTCCTATTTTCATCGATGGATCTTCTTGTTTTCTGTATATGAACTTTAATATTTAAGGCCAGAATGTTTAATTGAATAAAGTGGCAGTTTGTTTATTTTCATAAAAATAACTTTGCCATTACTGTAAAACTGAGCCTATTTTGCAACACATACTATCATACACATAATTTATATATATTTATGTTTACATGTTATTTGTTTGTATAGTATGTTAGTTTCTATGTCAGCGGGTTGTGTTTAAGGTTGGGCGGCGTCCTCACAACAGAATATCCCACGTCATAGAGGGTCCGTTGTGGGCGTTTTCTATAGGTGCAATTTTCTTGATTGAAAATTTGCTGCGACAACTGTTGCTTTTGTGTTAGCTGTGAAGTCTGTAATTATTGTTATTTTTGTAATATTTCTTTGTTCTTTAGTTTTGTTTTGATTTGTTTGTAATTTGTTGGTCTAACCTTTTCTATCTTTCAGTTCTATTCACAATTTATATTCATATATTGTGACGTCATTTGTGTTGTTATTCTTTGCAGATTCAGTGATTATTTTCATTGATTTCCCTATTTGATTTATTTTGATTTCTGCAAACGTTCTTGTATTGTCAGTCCTATTTGTACTTTATGTATTCTGTTGGTTGACATATGTTTTATATAGGTATATTTCATAAGACACAATTGCCTGTGCACTGCACTTGGATTATGGTATAAACCAGTACCTGATTATTATTACTATTATACAAGACCTTATTAAAGGCTTGTGACCCACAGATATTGGGATAGTATACTGATTAATCAAGTCATTGAGAACTTGTGGTATTATTATTGATTCAGGTGATTAGTATTATTGTTAGACATCATGTCTACATTAGAATACTTCATTACACAAGGGAAAGCCCTTGATAAGACTGGTCAACAATTAGAACAATGGGCAGTTGCTCAATATGACAAAGCATTAGCTGCAGAAGAAAGAAAAGCTATGGCGGAAGAGAAAAGATTAGAAAGAGAAGCTGAGGCTGCTGCTGAACAAAAGAAATTGCAGATGCAGGTGGAGGAAAGGAGACTTGAAGCTGAACAAAAAAAATTAGAAAGAGAAGCTGCGGCTGAACAAAAAAGATTAGACAGTGAAGCTGAACAAAAAAGATTAGACAGGGAAGCTGAACAAAAAAGATTAGACAGGGAAGCTGAACAAAAAAGATTAGACAGTGAAGCTGAACAAAAAAGATTAGACAGGGAAGCTGAACAAAAAAGATTAGACAGGGAAGCTGAACAAAAAAGATTAGACAGGGAGGCTGAACAAAAAAGATTAGATGCTGAAGAGAAAAAAGCAATAAGAGAACATGAATTTGAGTTGGAGAAATTGAGATTGACAAGTATGAGTAATGTTAATCAGGCATCTAGTGGTAATGGTAAACCTTCTACTTACAAGGTTAAGGTTCCACCGTTCAATCAGTCCAGTGACGATATTACATTCTGGCTGGATAGATTTGAACGTTCTTGTCGTACACATAATGTGGATAAATCACAATACGCTAATCAATTATCAGAAAACTTGAAAGGTGAATCTTTGACTAGATTATGCCTTGTAGGAGAAGCAGATAAGGATAATTATGATGTCATTAGGGCGGCTTTGATAAAAAAATATCAGCTAAGTGAGGAAGGCTATCGCCTTTTATTTAAAACGATGGTGCCTGAGACGGGTGTAGAATTCTCAGAATTCACTGCAAAGGCACGTCTCACAGTTGATCGTTGGATTGAGCTTTCCAAAACAGAAAAAACGTATGAAGGACTTATGGATTTGTTGCTCAGAGATAAGATTATGTCATGTGTGAACAAACCTTTCCTTGAATTTATACATGAGCGTAAACCCAAATCTCTAAAAGAAATGGAAGAATATTGTTCCCAATATGTCACTGCACACCCCGACGTGACTTTTGGCAACACTAAGATTAAGGAGAGTATGCCAGTTGCTTCAGCAACACCATACAATCCCAATTATTCACACAGATTTCAGGGACCTCAAAACAGATTTGATAAAAAAGGTAACCATAATAGTTATCAAAACCAAGGTAACCAATCATTTCAGGGTTCTTCTTCAAAGAACTGGAGACGAGCTGATAGCTCTCGACACAGGGGTGGTCATAATTATAGGAATTTCCGTAGAGGAAGTAATTATAGAAACTATCAGGGTTATCCGTCTTGGAGTCAACAAGATCATAATTACAGAGATACTCATTATAATGAATATGATAATGGTAACCAAGGGAACTATGACTCAAACCCAAATAGGGGTTACAATAGAGGTAACAATAACTACAGAGGTGATAATAACCGAGGTAGATCTCAAAACAAAAGACATAAACCACATTTTCAGGCAAACTCTGCACAACAAGAGTCCCATGAAGCCTATAAACAGAGTAAAGATAATAATGATGCTAGTAATATGGCATGTGCCGCTTTTGATTTTGGGAGAGCATCTCAGTGCCCCCAATGCAAAACGTTATTTGAGCCAACCACAGTGTCTACTTTAAGCTGTGGCCATCCTCTTCCTGCTCTTCCGGCATCAGTCGCGCATGATGGAAGAGGTTCTCTTGTCTTACATAAGGGTTTAGTGAATAACAATCCAGTCTCTGTGCTATTTGATTCTGGATGCACCACAATTGGTGTTAGGCAGTCACTCGTAGATCCTTCCCGTGCCACTGGACAAGTAGTCAAATGTGTAACATTTGGCGGCACATTAGAGAAATACTCTACTGCTATCATTAGGATTGCTACTCCTTT
Source organism: Oreohelix idahoensis (assembly GCA_024509875.1). Lineage (NCBI taxonomy): Eukaryota > Metazoa > Mollusca > Gastropoda > Stylommatophora > Oreohelicidae > Oreohelix > Oreohelix idahoensis. The sequence goes on from JAMPIV010009604.1 coordinate 129,072, forward strand.
CTTTACAGGAGATGTACACGCATGTCTTCTTCCGAATCCGATCGCTGACCTCATCATCGGTCGCATTCATGGAGTCAAGGAATGCACTCCGCAACAAATTTCCACGTGGGAAAGGCAAAACATGCAGATTGCTAACGCTGTAGTCACTAGAGCTCAGGCTCTTAATATGCCTCAAACTTCATCTACTGAAGATAATGAAGTGCATAACCAAGATAATCCCTTGGTAATTTCTCGTGACTCGTTTATAAAACAGCAAGAAGATGATCCCACTCTGAAGAAATTCTTCATTCTTGCAACTAAAGGTGATCCGAATAAAGACACAAGTCGTAAATCGTGGATTACAAAGAAGAATGGCGTACTTGTACGTATGGTTCAAGACTCCATTACGTCAAGTCATTCTCAAATCCTGGTTCCCAAGAATTTGAGAGTTAAAATTTTGCAGCACGCTCACGACTCTCAGTGTGCTGGACACATGGGTTTTTCCCGTACTAAGTCAAGAGTCCTTGCGGCTTTCTTTTGGCCATTGGTAAACAAGGACATACGGATTTATTGTCGATCTTGTAAAGTATGTCAGGAAGTTAAATCCAAAGGTCCACGGCATGCTGCACCCATTCAGGCGGCGGACATTCCTATTCGGCCGTTCCAAAAAATGGCCATAGACATTATTGGTCCATTTAAGATCAAGTCTGCCAGAGGACATCAGTTTATCTTGACGTGTGTTGATATGTGCACACGTTGGCCAGAGGCTATTCCTCTGAAGAGCATTACTACTGTGATATTGCAGATGCTCTTTGGCTTATATTTTCTCGTCTGGGGTTCCCCGGAGAGATATTGTCAGACCATGGCACCCAACTAATATCAGATACCATGTCTCAAGTAATGTCTACTCTGCAGATAGATAGATCTTTAAGTAGTATCTACCATCCAATGTCTAATGGTATGGTCGAACGCCTTAATAGAACACTTAAAAACTTACTGGGGAAGATAACTGAGGATCATCCTCAAGACTGGGACAGAGTTTTACCTGCGGCCCTCTTCGCTTACAGAGAGGTACCCAATGAACATACGGGATTTTCTCCCTTTGAACTCGTCTTTGGCGCGCGTCCGCGTGGCCCTATGTCGTTGCTTCACGATCTCATAACATCTGACAATATTGACGATGACACAAAGTCATCCTACGAATATGTCATCGCGTTGAGACAAAAAATTATCGAAGCATGCAAATTAGCAACTTCTTCTTCTGAATTTGCGAAACAGAAGGCAAGGCAATTTGCCAATAAGAAGAGATGCTTACGACAACTTTGTCCTGGTGACAAAGCATTTGTATTACTACCTTGTAGGGAAAACAGATTACTTATTTCTTGGAAAGGTCCGTACGATATAATATCGAAAATTTCCGATGTCGACTATATTGTCGATATTGATGGGAAGCATAAAACCTTCCACATCAATATGCTTACTGAATTCCATGAACGTCCGGATTATTTGCAACCCATTTTCCAAGCAACGGACAATTCTCCAGTACAACATGGTCATTACTCATCACTGTCCGTGATACAGGATGAGGAAACAAGTTTTTCAGATGTAAATCTTCCTCTTCCAATGATCCCACTTCATTCCAGTGAATCATGGAAGAACGTTACTGTCTCTCCTGATTTGTCTCTAGGAGAACAGCGACAAGTTTCAACTATGTTGCAAACATTTCAGGATGTACTCACTGACATCCCTGGACAAACGAATGTCATTGAACATGACATTGTTCTAACTGACCATACTCCTATTAGGGTTAGACCTTATCCTATACCTATACATTTTCAAGCACAGGTCGAGAAAGAGTTGGATGAGATGATAGATTTGAAAATAATCGAACCATCCACCTCTGCATATTCTTCGCCGATGGTTATTGTGCGTAAAAAAGACAATAACATACGTCTTTGCGTTGACTATCGAAAATTGAATCAAGTAACGAAGTTCGATGCCGAACCTATGCCTTTACTGGAAGAGCTACTTACTCGACTCTCCAAATCTCATTTTTTCACTAAACTTGATTTGTCTAAAGGATATTGGCAAGTTCCTTTATCTGAACGCGCCAAACCTCTCACGGCTTTTTCAACACCTAGAGGTTTGTTCCAATGGAATTTTATGCCTTTCGGTCTTATGAACGCACCAGCTACATTCGTACGCATGATGCGCCGAATCCTATCTTATCGGTCAGATGTCATTGCATATCTAGACGACATCTGTCTTTTCAGCGATACTTGGGAAGATCACTATTCAGGGTTAGATGAATTGCTGTCTACTTTGCGTGAGCACAACCTGACAGCGAAACCCTCTAAAGCCTATATTGGTTTTAGCGAAATTTCTTTCCTAGGCCACCGAGTTGGTCATGGTTTCCTAAAGACAGAGGACCATAATACTAGTAAGATACTTAACATCTCAATCCCTAAGACTAAAAAACAGGTGAGAAGTCTGTTAGGTCTTATTCAATTTTATGGCAGATTCATTCAGAATCTATCCTCTATCATGGCACCTCTCTCAACACTTCTAAAGAAAGGTTCGCCTAATGTGGTCCACTGGTCTCAGGAATGCCAATGCTCTCTGGATAAGATTAAAACACTGTTTTCAACACCACCTATTTTAGTGCTACCCACTAAAGATAAGACATTCGTTCTTCGTAGTGACGCTTCATCCACTGGGATTGGAGCGGCACTAATGCAAGAGTACTCTGGAACTCTGCATCCTGTAATGTATATTTCCAGAAAACTTAATGCGGCAGAAAGGAATTATTCGGTTTTAGACCGTGAGCTATTAGCTATGGTTTGGTCGATCCTCAAACTACAGAGATTCCTTCTAGGCGCACATTTCATAGTAGAAACCGACCAAAAAGCTCTTACTGCTATACAGAGTAAGAATTTGAAGAGCTCGAGGTCTACTCGATATGCAATTGCTCTTCAACCTTTTCATTTCTCTGTGCGAGCTATTCGTGGATCAGATAATGTGATGGCAGACATTCTGTCAAGATGCCCACATGATTCCACATAACTATTAGGGCTTAGACTTCTTGATATGTCTAGTTCTATAGTAGTTCCTTTTCTATATCATGATAGATACACATTTGTAATTTAATAATATAATGATTGTATCACTACATAGCGGTTCATTGATGTTTATTCACCGCTGTGCTTTGATGATTTTTTCTTCATAAATCATAAATTTAAGATATCTAATACGAAATGATGATATGAATTTTTTAGGCATTGTGTAATTGCCAGAATTGTATTATACTTTGATGACACCTTCCTGGAAAAATATACTTGTAGAGAAATAATTTCTCTCAGTTTATGAGACACATTCTCACCAGTCGCTCCATAAGTCGACTTAGCCTCATATTAGGCGTTATAGGTATTCCTGATATTTTCATCTGCGCATTATTCATGCGTTGTGAGCCTATTGTACGTTGCTCCTAGATGTATTTCAAAAAAAAAAAAAATGTTCCATTTTTTTTTTCCCGGGAGGTGTGGTAAGACTGTTACGTGCAGTCTTTGATATCTTACAATATTATACATTGGTATACTTGTTATGTTCGCAAATATTTTGTAAACAAAATAGTGCTTAAGGAAAAGTCATTATTGAGTTACTTCCCTTGAAAGTTGTGTCGGCTCTTTCGATCGAACTCCGCAGATAAATCCAGTTTGCTGCGATTTATTCTTTGTTTGGGTAGTAATAGATTGTTCTTGCTTCAGAATATCTATGGCCTGAATTTATGTGTATTGTTTGTCTGAGTAGGACGAGTCTGTCTTATATCTGTATATCTTTACATATCTAAGTCGAACTATATGTTCTGTTGTCTCTAGAGAGGTCAAAGGCTATTCGGCGGATGTGTCGCTAGAGTGTGGTGTGATTTGGCTTCGTCCTGATAGGGACTGTGTTTTCTATGTCGGCTTGTCGCCGGGAAAAAGTGATCTCAGTATTTGTGGGGAAAGTGATAGTCGTCTAGACCTATCGTGTATGCTTTACCCCAGTGTTTATTCGTATTGCCAAGGAATGGCAGAATCATATTTCTGATACCAAGGTAATAATGACACTCTTATGAACTCTCGTACGAAGCCACCATTTTCGATAGGTACGATTTGAATGTCTAAGAGAATATATTTGACTCGATGAAAACGACTTCGATTCCTAGCAGCACTATATCCTGTAGATTGCAGTCAATTGTTCATGATCAAATCTACAGAGCAATGAAATGTTTTAATGAATGACTAACTTTAGGACAGATTCATTATCTGTATCCAAACGTGAGTGACAGCTCACGAGTGAAGCCATCTTGGAACCAAACATGTAGTGACTTTCAAGAAGAGAAAAGGGATGCCCGTATTATCGCTTGATTAGTCCAGAGATCACTGCTACACATGAGAACCCATTGCTAGCGGTTCAATATTATTATATGAAAAAACTGTGCTGAACATTATGTTGAAGAATCTTCGCTAGACGAGATTAGGTTTAGAAGCCATCTGAAATATTGTTTATAAGCTGACGTGCTCGTCAGTGAAGTCAGATGATATATATGTATGGGCAATACTGAGTGCTTGGCTACTGACAGTCCATTATAATATTATTCTACATGAGTGCCCATGTAACATAACATTGCAAGACCAGTTATCCACTGTACCATGATGTATTATGCCAACCTGTGATTTGTCACTATCTGTGCTGTCGAGTGTGTACGTCCAATTAAACTTTAGTAAAGGTACACAGTCGTTGGTGTCGATGACTTCCAGCCATACATGAGTGTGAGAAAAGAACATTTGTCAACACCACGAACCCTTATTATCATTCGCACATTATACACTCAATCCATGTCTACACACCACTGCGTAGGTCAAGTTGACATTCCATACACTACAGTGGAGCAAACAACACCATAGAGATCTTATCAACTGATGATGATGATGTCTGCTTCCATCCACTTATATTTATCCTTTTGGTGGATATCATTAACGGGAATAAAATAACAACTTTATCAAGGGTTAGTAATGGTTAGAACGTGATGATGGTTGTGGTAAAGTGGGATGATATAAATATTTATAGGGGACTTAGTGTACTGACTGAGATAAGCTGTGAAGGTATCTGTATCTAATAGGTGTAGTGTTTTACAGATAACCTTACTTGCTACCACATTATACATCAGTCAGAATTATTCTGGAATATTGTGATGACTACGTTAAATGTCTAGGGTTATGTAAATGATGAAGTGTAAGTCACAACAACAACAGACAGATAAACAATTTAATTTATTCCACAACACTGTACAACACTGTGACACTCACACACATTTACCACTCTATAAGACTATCTTAAATGAGTCACTGGTAAATTTTCAAATATATCTGTATTAATTACTTTCACTATTATATATCCTGATTCAACTACAAAGTGAACCAGGAATCACAATCAAATGTAATCACAATTTATATGTACAGAATGTATAAATATGAACCTTGTAGTGACATATTTTATTAATATTATCCTATGTGTGTCAGTTGTGTAGTAGTACTATGAGGTAATACTGGTTTTGTTTTTTCAAGCTATGTTGTTATTTGTCATCATGACTTCAAGTGTTTGTTTATCTGGGAAATAGTATGGGGGAAAAGATCACAGTTCCTGTCAATTTAAACAAGGTATTGTCCCTCTTTTTTACTCTAAAGTCAATTTTTGACGGGACACATAATGTTGAGCTCCACTGGCCACAGAGGCTTAACTTTCGTGATGGTGGCAGGAAAAGACTCCTCTGCTCGATTGCTCCCCTGTGTTCTGGAGACACCTCACTAGTCGCTATCTGGACCCAGGAGTATGCTGTCAGCCTCCAGTTTCAGCAAAGCTCAGACCAGGTGCTGCTCAATAACTTTAGGACCACAGTCCCTGAAACAAGAAGGTTGTACCTCCTACTTCATAACTAATTTATAATCTATTTCCAGACAGAACACAATACATAACAAACACTGAGTTCAGAGCGGTAGGCCAACTGCTATCTTCATCTGAAACAATTGACATCAGTATACTCTTCCCTAATGGTTACTACGCCTCTGCAATTCCAGCATTAGTTCTTTCTAGTCAATAAGATACGTGTCAGTGTACTGTTTGGCAATTCCATGTAGTTTTACTTTTCTCCGACACCTTCTGTTCAGGTTGGAGCACTATATAGGCTTTGCCTCATGTTCGCTACTGAACGACACACATATACAGACATAAATTATCAATTTACATTCAATTTTCATTAAAAAGATATCAAATATTTCAAGCTTACCACAATTCATGGAAATAATACAGAATTACGTTGACTGGCAATGAATAGGCACAAAATCCGACCTGCCACTGTCTCAGGCTTTTATTTAGAAAAATATAAGCTGATTCTCAACGCACTGTTGCTTTAGAAAGTTTATTTGAAAATGTGGTGCTGACCTGGCGCTCCTAATTGACTATATTGGCGGGTCTAACCAATCGAGCCATGTTTACCCAAGCGTTTGAAAAAAAGTACCCTTCCTTCCGTCTCCCCTAACAACAAAAGATAGTATTTGTAGCCTGATAAGGGTGGATTTGAGCTGAAATGATAACTTGCCACCCCTATCGACACCTGGTATTAAAGTGCAAGATGTAGGTGTCTTCTCTGATTTAGAATGTTGCTGTGTGTGTTGCAGTAGAACAGTTCACAGGGTACACCACAGGCAACATGACGTGTAGAGTCATAGAAATGGTAACTTCGCTTTAGTTTTATACCATTTATTGCACGCCACAAAACAGTCATGATATTTATGTCATCATCAGCACAGTATAACGAATGCAGCATTCAAAATCATCTTAACTGATAGTCATGTAGGATTCAATACTCCATAGTTGTATGGTAAACAGATATCATAAAGTTCTGGTTCGTGAAGCTTTATAAATAATATATATAACTTCTGCAACAGTGTCAGCTGCAGATCTTCAATATTCATAGACAATAATAATTATTCCCTTCCTGATGCTAGCAGATCAGATGTATACAATAAGTCCGTTTACTGTCTGCACGTGAATAGCATACATGGATTACAGGTCAGCTCGACCTTTATAACCTTCCTAAGTCTAACCATCTGACTTGGACGTGATCTCTGATATAACGAATCCTGGAACACAGACAATAGTCTTGTTGGTCTAGAGCGACCCATATATATATAACTAGTTCAGGTATAAAGATACCGGTGACTTAATCCTAGTCAAAGTACCTCTCCATTTTGAATCACACAGGCGAGCAAAAAGGCGACAAAATGACGAACCTCTAGATGATAGCATAAAGTTCGATACAAGAGGAATTACCTTATTTCGGAAAATCAACCATGAACATATGCCTCCAGGCAGGCTTGAATAATACTGGGAAATAGTCTAGTTAGCTAACTAACTCACAAAGACAATGTATTTCCCTCAGAAAATCACAAGACGCAGGTCGCGTCTGCTCGCTACTTAGACCATTTCTAAACTGCCCGAGCTGGGCGGAACAACAAACGAAAACCAAGTCGAGACATGCGCAGAACGACAATCTCTGAGTCGCCGTTCACAATAAGACGATTCTAAGAACATTCGAGATAAAAGTCTTACACAGTCGCGCCTTTTATGGTCATGAACAGAAGCGTTAAGAAAGGTTTCAGACATCTACAACAGTTGACTGATACTACCAAATAAGGAGATATGGTCACGCTTCGTTCAAGAAATTATAGACCGAACGTGTCTCTATACAAGAGAAGGCAAACTCCTAAAAAATTGTAGTCTCGATAACTCGGGTTATGTCCCTTTGACTGTAAAAAACATAATACACACTTCAGTCAAAAAATGATCATACATACGAAAAATGATCATACAAACTTTGAAAAAAGTAATTATTTGTGCGTAACATTACCGCACCCTCCCGGGAAAAAAAAATGAAACATTTTTTTTTTTAAATCCTGGAGCCGGAAAAAATCTAGGCTCCTAACGCACGTATGATGCGCGGATATATACCTAACAAATTAGCTCAACGCATGGAGCGACACTGAGATCATATCTCAGATCCTTAGAGAAAAAATTTATCTAAGTATACGCTTATATATTCCAGGAAGGTGCCACCAACACACGCCACAATGATGGCAACATCATAATGAAAGTCAAATTATTCTCATACCAATATATGAAATTAAATATATTATTATGATATCATACAATGTGTTGCAAATAGCGGTGTAATTTACTAATATACCGCACTATATTATTACATTATATAAAGCAACAGTAATTAATAAGTAATACATGTGTTGATCTTCGTTGACATAAAACATTCAATAGAAGAAGATGTGGACATCATCCGCTCCCAATCTAGGACAGGACTTGATATCCTCAAAGTTCCACAATGGACATAATCTCGCAGACTTCAATGATGTGCTGCGAAAATATCAATAACACAAATCTTAAAGACAACTGGTAAATCTCTTAATACAATCCTGAAAATAATTTATTTAAATGTGGCCGAGTGATCTTTTGGCCCGTATATCACTAACTAAGCCTTCTTAGATAATTACATGGTACAATGTTATAAATTCCCTCAAAAAAGTGAGAAAAAAAATCTACTAACATGTCATTATAACATTGGACTGTATATCAGGAAATATATATATATGACAGAAGAATCATGTGGAATCGTGTGGGCATCTGGACAGAATGTCTGCCATTACATTATCCGAACCACGGATAGCTCGAACCGAGAAATGAAATGGTTGAAGAGCTATGGCATAACGAGTGGACCTCGAGCTCTTCAAGTTTTTGCTCTGAATAGCAGTAAGCGCTTTCTGGTCGGTTTCCACAATGAAATGTGCGCCTAGAAGAAATCTTTGTAACTTCAGAATAGACCATACCATAGCCAATAACTCACGGTCTAAAACCGAGTAATTCTTTTCTGCAGCATTTAATTTCCTAGAGATATACATCACCGGATGCAGAGTATCAGAATACTCCTGCATTAGTGCTGCCCCAATCCCAGTTGACGAGGCGTCACTTCGAAGAACAAAAGTCTTCTCAATAGTAGGTAACCTAAGAATAGGTGGAGATGAAAATAGGGCTTTAACCTGGTCCAATGAGGATTGACATTCTTTAGACCAGCGGATCAGATTAGGCGACCCTTTCTTCAATAAAGTAGAAAGCGGTGCCATAATGGAGGACAGATTCGGAATGAATCGTCCGTAGAATTGGATCAAACCTAATAGACTCCTTACTTGTTTCTTCGTCTTAGGGACCGAAATGTTAAGTATTTTTGAAACATTGTGGTCCTCTGTCTTTAAAAGACCATGACCAACACGATGACCTAGGAAAGAAATCTCACTAAATCCTATAAAGGCTTTAGAGGGTTTTGCAGTCAAGTTATACTCGCGAAGAGTAGACAGTAATTCGTATAAACCCAAATAGTGATCTTCCCAGGAATCACTGAATAGACAGATATCATCTAGGTATGCTATGACATCTGTACGATATGCGAGAATTCGCCGCATCATGCGTACGAATGTAGCAGGGGCGTTCATAAGACCAAAAGGCATGAAATTCCATTGGAATAAACCCCTAGGTGTAGAAAAAGCTGTAAAAGGTTTGGCACGTTCAGTTAGCGGGACTTGCCAATAACCTTTAGACAAATCTAGTTTGGTAAAGAATCTAGAATTAGAAAGTTTATTGAGTAGCTCTTCTAATGAAGGCATAGGTTCAGCATCGAACTTCGTAACTTGGTTCAATTTGCGATAATCTACGCAAATGCGAATGTTATTATCCTTCTTTCGAACAATAACCATAGACGAAGAGTATGCTGAAGTGGATGGTTCAATGATTTCCAAACGTATCATTTCATCCAATTCTTTTTCGACTTGAGACTGGAAATGGATAGGTATTGGATAGGGTCTGACTCTGATAGGATTATGATCAGTTAGCACAATGTCATGTTCAATGACATGTGTGTGTCCCGGGATGTCTGTAAGAACATCCTGAAATGTTTGCAACATCGAAGAAACTTGTCGATGTTCCTCAGCGGAAAGATTTGGAGAAACGGTCACGTTTTTCCAAGATTCCGTAGAATAAAGTGGGACCATAGAAAGAGGAAGATTGACATCAGAAAAAGTAGTTTCCTCATCCTGTATAACTGACAGAGATGAGTACTGACCATGAGGTGCTTGAGAATTGTCCGTTGCCTGGAAAATAGGCTGCAAATAGTCAGGTCTTTCATAAAATTCCGTGAGCATATTTATGTGGAAAGTTTTATGCTTTCCATCAATATCGACAACATAGTCGACATCAGAAATTTTGGAGACTATTGCATATGGACCTTTCCATGCAATTAGAAGTCTGTTCTCCCTTGAAGGAAGTAGAACGAGAGCTTTGTCACCTGGACAAAGTTGTCGTAGACATCTATTCTTATTTGCAAACTGCCTTGCCTTTTCTTTAGCAAATTCGGAAGACGAAGTTGCTAGTTTGCATGCCTCGATGATCTTTTGCCTAAGAGCAATGACGTACTCATAAGAAGATTGAGTCTCATCGCTAATATTATCGGCAGTGATTAGATCGTGAAGTAAAGACATAGGGCCGCGCGGTTGCGCGCCAAAGACAAGTTCAAAAGGGGAAAACCCCGTATGTTCATTGGGGACCTCTCTATACGCAAAGAGAGCCGCGGGTAAGACCCTGTCCCAATCCTGAGGATGATCCTCAGTTATTTTACCAAGTAAAGTTTTCAGAGTCCTATTTAAACGTTCGACCAACCCATTAGACATTGGGTGATAGATACTGCTGAGAGACCTTTTAATGTGTAGCATAGACATTACCTGTGACATAGTGTCTGATATAAGTTGAGTGCCATGGTCTGACAATATTTCTCCGGGAAAACCCAAGCGAGAAAATATCAGCCAAAGAGCGTCTGCGATATCAGCAGTTGAGATGCTCTTGAGAGGTATTGCCTCTGGCCAACGTGTGCACATATCGACACATGTAAGGATAAATTGATGTCCTCTAGCCGACTTAATTCTAAAAGGACCGATAATATCTATTGCCATTTTTTGAAAAGGGCGAATAGGAATGTCAGCAGCCTGGATAGGCGCAGCATGTCGTGGTCCTTTAGATTTGACCTCCTGACATACTTTGCAAGAGCGACAGTACATTCGTATGTCCTTGCTCACAAATGGCCAAAAGAAAGCCGCAAGAACCCTCGACTTTGTACGGGAAAAACCCATATGTCCAGCACATTGCGAGTCATGAGCATGTTGCAATATTTGCAATCTCATGCTCTTAGGCACAAGAATTTGTGAATGAGTGGACGTAGTCGAGTCTTGTACCATACGTACAAGTACGCCGTTCTTCATAGAAATCCAAGATTTTCTATTAGTATTTTGATTAGGATCACCTTTTTTTGCTAGAATGAAGAATTTTTGTAAAGAAGGATCTTCTTCTTGCAATTTGATAAATGAGTCACGTGTAATAGTCAAGTGACTATCTTGGTCATTTACTTCATCATTATTAGTTAATGAAGTTTGAGGTGGATCCAGAGCATGTGCTCTTGTGACCACCGCATTGGTAGCTTCAATGTTTTGCTCTTCCCAAACAGCAATCTGCTGTGGGGTACATTCCCTAACTCCGTGAATACGACCAATAATAAGGTCCGCAATAGGGTTTGGAAGTAGACACGCGTGGACCTCTCCCGTGAAGAAAGGAGTAGCAATGTGTATTATAGCAGTAGGATACTTTTCCAATGTGCCACCAAATGTGACACATTTGATGACCTTTCCTGTAGCACAGGATGGATCTACAAGAGATTGCCTAACGCCGACAGTAGTACATCCAGAATCAAACAACACTGAGACTGGATTACTATTTACAAGCCCCTTATGTAATATAAGAGAACCTCTCCCATCATGAGCAACATTAGCAGGAAGAGCGGGCAAAGGATGACCACAGCTTAGAGTACTAACGGTTTTCGGATCAAATAAAGTACTGCATTGGATACATTTATTTGCCCTACCAAAATCAAAAGATGAGCATCCGATAGCATTATGGTCTTTATCATTATTAACCTGTTTATCTGCTCCCTGAGATTCTTGTTGAACAGAGTTTGTCTGTTGATATCTTTTTCTCTTATGTTGCGATCTACCGCGACCATTATTGCCTCTGCAATTATCATTAAAGTCCCTACTGTAATTTTTATCCTGGTTTGAGTTCCAGTTTCCATAACTGTCATTACCATCTCTATGCTGTTGAGAACCTCTATTATCTTGGTATTGAGGTATCTGAGAAAAATATTTTCCTCTATACCGATTACCTTTGTGAAAATTTCTAAAGTTAACCGGAGTAGTATAACGTGTAGTATTAGGTTGTCTCCAGTTCTGGGAAGAAGAATCACCCTGGAATTGATTACTATGGTTCTGGGCATAATTACGGTTACTCTTTTTATTGAAATTTTGCTGGCTACCCTGAAATTTACGCATAAAATTTGGGCCATAAGGTGCTGCCGAAGCAACTGGCAGACCTTCTTTCACCTTAGAGTTGCTAATGGTTATGTGCGGATGCGCAGTAACATACTGGCTACAGTATTCTTCCATTTCTTTTATGTTTTTAGGCTTACGCTCATGAAGAAAAGAAAGAAAAGCTTCAATAACAGAAGACATGACCTTGTCTAAGTAGTAACTCCATAAGAGCTTCAAATGTACTTTCTGTCTTAGACAACTCAACCCATCGTAAAAAAGTAAGACGGATGCCTGAGATGAATTCAGAGAATTCAACTCCAGTTTCTGGTAACATGTTTTTAAATTTAAGACGATATCCGTCCTCGTTAAGTTGGTACTTCTTTAACAATGCCGCCCTGACAACCTCATAGTTGTTTTTGTCAGGCACATCTACCATACTCAACAAAGTCAAAGCATCACCTCTAAGTATCTTGGACAGATGATAAACATATAATGTTTTATCTATATTATGCACATTACATGCACTTTCAAATCTATCTAGATAAAATGTTATATCATCGATTGAGGGATTAAATGCTGGTAGATTAAGCTTGAAATCCTTAGCATTAGTCTTATTTGACACCTTATTTGCATCATTAGCATTACCAGTGTTCAATAACTTTAACTTCTCTAACTCTAAAGCTAAGAGTTTTTCATCATGTTCCATTTTTGCTTTTCTTTCATCAGCCTCTCTTTGTAACCTTCTTTCTTCAGCCTCAGCCTGTAACTTTCTTTCTTCAGCCTCAGCCTGTAACTTTCTTTCTTCAGCAGCTTGTAACTTTCTNTCTTCAGCCTCTATTTCAAGTCTCTTATTTTCAGCTTCTTTTTCAAGTCTCTTATTTTCAGCTTCTTTTTCAAGTCTCTTATTTTCAGCTTCTTTTTCAAGGCTCTTATTTTCAGCTTCTTTTTCATGTCTCTTATTTTCAGCTTCTGCCTGAAGCCTCTTCTCCTGGGGTTCTGCTTCTCTTTTTTGTTTTTCTATTTCCATTTGTAATCTCTTTTCATCTACCTGCATCTGCAGTTTTAAATTTTCAGCATCTATTCTCTTTTGTTCAGTTTGTTCTTTCATTTTCTTTTCTTCCGACTTCAATGCCTTGGCATATTGAACAGTCGCAAATTCTTCTAATTTATCACCTGTCTTCCCAAGGGCTTTACCCTGCTCAATAAAGTACTCAAATGTAGACATGATGTCTAAAATGTGAGTACAGAACCTGAAATAATTAATTATCTTATTTCAATCTTAATAGCAACAAGACTTAATAAAGTGCTTGTATAATCTCTATGTTTACTCCAATCTCTGTGGGAAACAAGACTTGACACCAACTTGTATTATCAAATGTATAATAATATCACAAGTCACCTCTTAATTATCAGTGCACTACCCAAATCAGTGCATAACCATCAGTTATTTATCATAACTGCACTACAATAGTGCATAAGCAAAAAACCACCAGTTAGTTATGATAAGTGCACTATAGACCAATAGTGCATGAGCATATATGTAACAATAGTGAAAGCTAACTATGCAAGAACTATGCAAACAATAACAAGACAATGTAAACAATAACAAAGGTCACCAACAATGTAAACAATAACAAAGATCAAAGTCAATGTAAACAACAACAAAGATCAAAGTCAATGTAAACAATAACAAAGATCAGAGTCAATGTAAACAATAACAAAGATCAAACAATACGAAAACATTCGCATAAGTCAAATAAATAAACAGCGAAACTAAAAAGAAATGTGATGACAAAATGCGAAGATATGACAAACAAATGACGCTACAGTGTATACACAAAAATATACGTAAAGAACTGAATAATAGAAAGGGGAGACCTACAAATACAAACAATCGAAATCGAAACTAAAAAACAGAAAGAAAGAGAGAAAAGAAAAGAAAAAAAAATATACAAGAAACAAAAATAAAGCACAACTCGTCACAACTAAACAGATATAGCAACGATTGTCGCTAGCAAATTTCACAGTAGGAAATTCGCACAGTCCCTAACGAAAACGCTAACAGTAGAACCTCTGTGACGTGGTATCTTCTACTGAAAGACACCGCCCAACCGAGAAAACCCGCTGAAATATAAACATATAAATATACAAATACAAATAACATATAACATATAAACATGTAAACAGTGTGAAAAATGTGATAGACAGAAGGCTCAGTTAGAACATAAGGGCACAGTTCACAAACAAAACAGGCCACTTAACTTCTATGTATCCACAACGTCAGCACAGTTCAGAACAGGATGTGATCAGCATTCTTAGGACAATGATCCAACGTTGATCCATATCTGCTCTCGTAAACTGCCATGACGAAGGAAATGAGCTTCTGAAAGGAAACAGCTTCTGAACTTGACCTTCTGAATTCTACAAATTGACTTGAGCACTTGACCTTCTGAATCTGCAACAGTACCTCTGAGACCGGAACAGTTGTTACGGCACTTGTCCTTCTTCTTAACAGATCAGGAAATCCATTCGCTCGGTACTTGTCCTTCTAGTTGTAGACAAACTTCAATACTGCCGAGCAGCGCCGGGTAGTTTCAAAATATCAACAACTGTCAGTAATGCCGCGTCTTTCAAAAAAATTTCATCAAAGGTGATGAATAGAAACTGCAACGTTGTCTTGTAGTCTGCTGATGATGTCTGGGTTTGTTGACCCCCTTGATAGCTGGTATCAGAGTAAACCAACATATGGCCACCAAAAATGATAAACCAACATATGGCCACCAAAAATGATAAGGGTGGATTTGAGCTGAAATGATAACTTGCCACCCCTATCGACACCTGGTATTAAAGTGCAAGATGTAGGTGTCTTCTCTGATTTAGAATGTTGCTGTGTGTGTTGCAGTAGAACAGTTCACAGGGTACACCACAGGCAACATGACGTGTAGAGTCATAGAAATGGTAACTTCGCTTTAGTTTTATACCATTTATTGCACGCCACAAAACAGTCATGATATTTATGTCATCATCAGCATAGTATAACGAATGCAGCATTCAAAATCATCTTAACTGATAGTCATGTAGGATTCAATACTCCATAGTTGTATGGTAAACAGATATCATAAAGTTCTGGTTCGTGAAGCTTTATAAATAATATATATAACTTCTGCAACAGTGTCAGCTGCAGATCTTCAATGTTCATAGACAATAATAATTATTCCCTTCCTGATGCTAGCAGATCAGATGTATACAATAAGTCCGTTTACTGTCTGCACGTGAATAGCATACATGGATTACAGGTCAGCTCGACCTTTATAACCTTCCTAAGTCTAACCATCTGACTTGGACGTGATCTCTGATATAACGAATCCTGGAACACAGACAATAGTCTTGTTGGTCTAGAGCGACCCATATATATATAACTAGTTCAGGTATAAAGATACCGGTGACTTAATCCTAGTCAAAGTACCTCTCCATTTTGAATCACACAGGCGAGCAAAAAGGCGACAAAATGACGAACCTCTAAATGATAGCATAAAGTTCGATACAAGAGGAATTACCTTATTTCGGAAAATCAACCATGAACATATGCCTCCAGGCAGGCTTGAATAATACTGGGAAATAGTCTAGTTAGCTAACTAACTCACAAAGACAATGTATTTCCCTCAGAAAATCACAAGACGCAGGTCGCGTCTGCTCGCTACTTAGACCATTTCTAAACTGCCCGAGCTGGGCGGAACAACAGACGAAAAGCAAGTCGAGGCAGGCGCAGATCGACAATCTCTGAGTCGCCGTTCACAATAAGACGATTCTAAGAACATTCGAGATAAAAGTCTTATACAGTCGCGCCTTTTATGGTCATGAACAGAAGCGTTAAGAAAGGTTTCAGACATCTACAACAGTTGACTGATACTACCAAATAAGGAGATATGGTCACGCTTCGTTCAAGAAATTATAGACCGAACGTGTCTCTATACAAGAGAAGGCAAACTCCTAAAAAATTGTAGTCTCGATAACTCGGGTTATGTCCCTTTGACTGTAAAAAACATAAAACACACTTCAGTCAAAAAATGATCATACATACGAAAAATGATCATACAAAGGCTTTGAAAAAAGTAATTATTTGTGCGTAACATAGCCCGACTAATCGTGTTTAGCCTTACATTTACTGCGCTCCAATCAAATAGGATTTAACATGGGGACCTATTTCCCGTACAATGGTGGTTTTAAAATCTGCCACTGAGCGATTCTGATTTTGGGGTTGTCTGACACCCTCACTATTTCTTTTGGCTATAATTTGTTAATTCCTAGACTATTTGCGTAACACTTAACATATTATTTGTCAGCAAGTCCTAAGGAACCCAAATATACAAATTTAAGGGAGCTAGGTGGCTGCGTTCAAAATATATATTTTCTTCCACCTCCTGTTCACTTCGATCGATGTGGTGTCTGGGTACTGTCATGTTTTCAAACGTAAACCAGTATAATGTCATATTTCCTAATAAGCATTTTTCATGTTTTTAAAACCTAACTCTCGTATGGGTAGTGTTTTTTATCACTGTCGATTTGAAAAAAGTTAGTGCTAGTGGCCTTACACGCGTGATGTCATTAATTGTATAGCGAGACGCGTGTTTAGTGTTGCATGCGTTCCGGCTTTCAGCCCTCCCTTCTCTCTATCCTAATTCCATCTGTCTTTCGTTTATGGTAACTTAGTGTATAAAATGACATGAATGGAATATTAAATATAGGTCAGCTTGCGTATCTCAAGGTTTTTCTTAGAAAGGCAGTACACGTTTTATCGTAGAAAGCGTGTATTGAAGCAGTAGGCTTTTACTATCAACGTGAAACGTTACAATTTGCAGACGAAGTAGAAAACAAGGGGGATTTCGAGTACAGTCATTGTGACAGCACTGTTCTTTACCATTCTTCTTTCCTTTTATTGAATTTATTTGTTAGGCTTTACATTTACTTTTTAATTTATATATGTGGATTAGAATTTCACACGACAAATTCTCCCCACTTAAAACAGACGTTATATGTCAGTCTATAATTCTATATACACATAGAGAAATTTAGTATTATTCCTGGGGCTTACGGTGATTCTCATCACACGGATGGCGGCTTAAAAAATCCGCTCCCAGATTTGTTTTTCCACTTATATACTCTATGCTAAACTCAAATGGCTGCATCAATAATGACCAACGGAGTAATCTAGAATTTTCATGTCTAGCCTGCGCTAGAAACGACAAGGGTTTGTGATCCGTTTGCAACTTAAATGCCTTCCCATACAGATAAATATTGAATTTCTTTATCGCCCATATTACTGCAAGACATTCTTTTTCGCTAGTTGAGTAATTGGTTTCAGCTTTATTCAACTTTCTGCTAGCATATGCCACTGGGCTTAATTCCCCATCCAATGCATCTGATTTCTGTAGCAGAGTTGCACCTAACCCAATATTACTGGCATCCGTCCTTACTATGAATTCTTGACTTAAGTCAGGTAATTTCAAAATAGGTTTACTTGTGAGCTTTTCCTTCAATTCTTGGTAAGCCATTTCACATTGTGGTGTCCATGTAATTCGATCTGGATGTCCTTTACGTGTCAAATCAGTTAACGGTGCACATATGGAATTAAAGTTTTTGATATACTTTTGGTAGAAACCACATAATGAGACAAAGGATCTCACGTCTTTCTTGGTTTGTGGTCTCGGGGCTTTCTTTAGTTTCTCTAAATTCTTTGGGTCAGGGGTCATGTTTCCCTGATAAACTGTGTGTCCCAAGAATTCCAATTCTTTACATCCAACGCAACATTTGGTTGGTCGGGCTGTTAAATTCGCTTCCTTAAGTCGATTAAACAGCATGTTCAGAGAGTCAATGTGTTCCTCAAATGTTTCTGTTGCTATAAGGATATCATCCATGAAATTTGTGATGCATGGGTTATTCAGAGGGTCCAATAATTTTCTCATCATTCTAGAGAAGACACTAGGCGCATTCTTCAATCCAAATGGCAATCTATTAAACTCATAGTGTCCTTCTGAGGTACTAAAAGCTAGGTATGGTCTAACCTCAGGCTTTACTGGAATCTGATAGTATCCTTTACTCAGATCCACTTTTGAGAAATATTTAGCTTTATTTAGCCTGGCAAACAAGTGATTTGTATCCGGCAATGGATCCACCTGTCCTTCTGTAATAGCATTCAGTCTCCTGTAATCTATACAGAGTCTATGTTCTCCAGAGGGCTTCCTTAAGAGTACAACACCGGAACTATACGAAGATTCACTGTGTGAAATAATTCCTTCCTTCAACAAATAGTCTATCTCTTCCTTCAAAGCTTTCTCCTTAGCAAAAGGAATCGAATAGGGTTTCATACAGACAGGTGTTGGGTCTATCAGTTTCATATCATATTCCAATAAGTTTGTATGCCCTGGTCGGTCTGTTAACACCTCTGCATGATTATCTAGAACCTGTTGCACTCTCTCTTTCTGAGTTTTCGTTAAATGTGTACTGATTTTCACCTGTGCCGCTGTCTCACAGGGGTGTAATGGATATTCAAATGATGAAAGTGGTTCCTTTTTCATCTCCATGGCGATGGACAAGGTCAACAAGTGTGTCTCTTCCTGATGTTCTCTTTCCAAATATTTCTTCAGGAGATTCACATGATAGATTTTTTCTTTCCCCTTCTTATCTATCTTATAATTTGTTCTAGACACCTTCTCTAGAACTGTATATGGACCTTGCCATCCAATTTGTAACTTATTCTGACTACCGGGGAGAAGAAGCAGTACCTTCTCTCCCACAGCCAAATCTCTGTCTTTAGCTTTCCTGTTATAATAGGCAGCATGTTTCTTCCTGGCTTGTTTCAAATTTTCATTGGCAAGTTTCCAGCCAGTTTTTAAACGAGTGGTCAGCTCATTCACATATTGGTATGAGGATGTAATATTTTCCTCTGCCTTTTCATCAGTCCACGTTCTTAACAGCGCTACATATGGACCTTTAATTGTGTGGACCTATTTGTCCATGCACCGGTATGGTCTCTTCCACTGGAAGCGCTATAGTGATGATTTTTCTTCCCAGAATTATCATGCACAAAACGACCGCTACCAATTTTTCTCTTGGGGCTTTCTCCCCACTTAAAATTCTTGATGAGAGATTTCCTCTCTACATCCTCTTCCTCCAGTTTGTTTAAGTCCGATTGAGGGATTTTCGGCTTATACTGGGGTAAGACATCTTTTTGCACTCTCCGCATAGTGGCCATTGTAAAACAGTTAAGTGAAGCTTGTCCGTGAAAAGGGGCTTCCCATTCCATTTGGTCCACTTTATCAAATTTATTTTTCTTTTTATTATCAGGCCTAATTTTGCCCCGTGGCGTGTCCAGGTCCTGATCAATGTTCCCACTTGTGGGTGTTCCCTCATGTGCTATGCTACACCTTTCTACAAAATTCTTGGGCCAATAATAATTGTGAGCCACCTTTTGGATGATGGTACCTATTTTCTCATGGTCCCCATCTGGTTTCACATGTAGGCTCCTTATTAATTCTGCCCTATATCTTTTAGGAAGTACCAGCTGTCCCTGACCTTTGGATCTAGCTCCAGTCTTCCTATACATCAACTTGTTTTTCATGTAAAAATCTCCCTTGCCTGGAGTTGTATGACAAGTTGACAATTTCCTGAAACAAGGCTTGAGGGTCTTATCCCCAGCCTGTGCCTTCCTCATCTCTTCTGGAGTGGTATCTAACATAATATCCTCCTCCTGTCTTGAGGTCGACCTGACCTGAAGGGTGGCCATATACACAGGTTTCCTTCTGCAACGGTCAGTGTCATGATTGTTCATCTTACAATTTTTACACCACCTTTTTCCTTGGTTGAAAGATTTTCTTTCATCATATTTCCTTTCATCGAATTGTGGGGTTTTATTTTTATTGTCATACCGTGGCCTATCAAATTGGTGCTTACCTTTGTTTTGATCTCTAGGATCAAATTTATTAAAGTTCTGTGGTGCCCTAAAATTATCCACCTGTTTCTTTTTATTACCTGATACCTCTGCCTGAGCTGCTTGATACCTTTCAGCAACATTTAGCAACTCACCCAGCCTCTCTGCACCTTGTTCCATGAGAAACTTTCTCAGGTCTGGAGCCATGGACTCTCTTAATTGCTCTATAAGGACCATTTCCTTAAGATCTTGGGTTTTCCCCAGAGAAGTCCATTTCTCCAAGTATGTCTCTAACCGTGCAGAGAACTGGTGATAGGTTTCACCTGACAGTAGTTTAGCATTCCTAAATTTTTTCCTATAAAATTCTGCGTTCTTTTCATATCTTAACAAAAGAGCCTGCTTTAGCATGTCATAATTTTCCTGATCACCTCTGCTCATTTTGGCAAAAACTTCATAAGCTGCCCCACGAAGCCCTTGAGATAACTTTAAGCTCCACCTTTCTCTCTCTAACCCATATGTGGTAGCTAATAGTTCATATCTATTTAGATAGCTCTCAATATCATCGTCTTTCTCAACAAAATGATCTAAATGAAAATTCATAGCTGAGGTTGAGGCTCCCTGACTAGCAGTGGCATCAGAGGTAAAGGGACTGGCACCATTTTCAGGAGCATGGCCTTGAAACTCAAACTCCCTTAGTCGTAACTCATGTTCCCTTTGTAATCTCTTCTCCTCCTTTTCTGCTTCCCTCTCTGCAGTCAATCTTCTTTCCTCTGTTTCTGCCTTTTGTTCTTCTAATTGGAGCCTTTAAATCTCCTTATCTGCCTCCAATGCTTTAGCCTCTTTGTCAGCCTCAATCTGCAACCTCTTAGTCTCAGCCTCAGCCTCAAATTGTAACTTCTCAATTTCCTTTTCAGGTTCTAACTTTCTTTCGGCCTCTTTTTCTAATCTTCTTTCTTCCCGTTCAATATATTTGTCACATTCAGCAGTGACATAAGCAATCATAATTTGCCCGTCCATTCCTAACTCTTTCGCAGTCTGTACAGCAGCAGATCGAAATTTGGCCAGGTCCGCCATTTTCTAACAGGTAAATTTATATAATGTCTAACTAAACAATACAATCTGATATTACTCATCCAAAGACACCACAGGCACCGAGAGCTCAACGTTATTTATTTTCACCCAAGGATACCTTTTTAATTTCTATTATTCCCTGAAGTGAATTACCCCCAATATTTTTAATAGGGAAAGATTCAAAATCCCGAGAGCGAGACCCCAATATATGTGGTAAAGTGGGATGTTATAAATATTTATAGGGACTTAGTGTACTGACTGAGATAAGCTGTGAAGGTATCTGTATCTAATAGGTGTAGTGTTTTACAGATAACCTTACTTGCTACCACATTATACCTCAGTCAGAATTATTCTGGAATATTGTGATGACTACGTTAAATGTCTAGGGTTATGTAAATGATGAAGTGTAAGTCACAACAATAACAGACAGATAAACAATTTAATTTATTCCACAACACAGTACAACACTGTGACACGCACACACATTTAACACTCTATAAGACTATCTTAAATGAGTCACTGGTAAATTTTCAAATATATATGTATTAATTACTTTCACTATTATATATCCTGATTCAACTACAAAGTGAACCAGGAATCACAATCAAATGTAATCACAATTTATATGTACAGAATTTATAAATATGAACCTTGTAGTGACATATTTTATTAATATTATCCTATGTGTGTCAGTTGTGTAGTAGTACTATGAGGTAATACTGGTTTTGTTTTTTCAAGCTATGTTGTTATTTGTCATCATGACTTCAAGTGTTTGTTTATCTGGGAAATAGTATGGGGGGAAAAGTTCACAGTTCCTGTCAATTTAAACAAGGTATTGTCCCTCTTTTTTACTAAAATGTCAATTTTTGAGGGGACACATAATGTTGAGCTCCACTGGCCACAGAGGCTTAACTTTCGTGATGGCGGCAGGAAAAGACTCCTCTGCTCGATTGCTCCCCTGTGTTCTGGAGACACCTCACTAGTCGCTATCTGGACCCAGGAGTATGCTGTCAGCCTCCAGTTTCAGCAAAGCTCAGACCAGGTGCTGCTCAATAACTTTAGGACCACAGTCCCTGAAACAAGAAGGTTGTACCTCCTACTTCATAACTAATTTATAATCTATTTCCAGACAGAACACAATACATAACAAACACTGAGTTCAGAGCGGTAGGCCAACTGCTATCTTCATCTGAAACAATTGACATCAGTATACTCTTCCCTAATGGTTACTACGCCTCTGCAATTCCAGCATTAGTTCTTTCTAGTCAATAAGATACGTGTCAATGTACTGTTTGGCAATTCCATGTAGTTTTACTTTTCTCCGACACCTTCTGTTCAGGTTGGAGCACTATATAGGCTTTGCCTCATGTTCGCTACTGAACCACACACATATACAGACATAAATTATCAATTTACATTCAATTTTCATTAAAAAGATATCAAATATTTCAAGCTTACCACAATTCATGGAAATAATACAGAATTACGTTGACTGGCAACAACGGGCTGATCACCCGTTTGCCAGTCACTTCGATTACGGAAACAACAGCAAATGGATTGATTTGCCATTGCCCTAAAGACGCCACTAGGCGTGATGGGAAACAATGGCAAAGAAAACCTATCTGCTGTTGCCCTAAGACGCCACTAGGCGTAATGGGCACTGACTGCTTTGACGGTCTGTGGCTAAGGACAGAAGAAGAAGAAGACGTTGACTGGCAATGAATAGGCACAAAATCCGACCTGCCACTGTCTCAGGCTTTTATTTAGAAAAATATAAGCTGATTCTCAACGCACTGTTGCTTTAGAAAGTTTATTTGAAAATGTGGTGCTGACCTGACGCTCCTAATTGACTATATTGGCGTGTCTAACCAATCGAGCCATGTTTACCTAAGCGTTTGAAAAAAGTACCCTTCCTTCCGTCTCCCCTAACAACAAAAGATAGTATTTGTAGCCCGACTAATCGTGTTTAGCCTTACATTTACTGCGCTCCAATCAAATAGGATTTAACATGGGGACCTATTTCCCGTACAATGGTGGTTTTAAAATCTGCCACTGAGCGATTCTGATTTTGGGGTTGTCTGACACCCTCACTATTTCTTTTGGCTATAATTTGTTAATTCCTAGACTATTTGCGTAACACTTAACATATTATTTGTCAGCAAGTCCTAAGGAACCCAAATATACAAATTTAAGGGAGCTAGGTGGCTGCGTTCAAAATATATATTTTCTTCTACCTCCTGTTCACTTCGATCGATGTGGTGTCTGGGTACTGTCATGTTTTCAAACGTAAACCAGTATAATGTCATATTTCCTAATAAGCATTTTTCATGTTTTTTAAAACCTAACTCTCGTATGGGTAGTGTTTTTTATCACTGTCGATTTGAAAAAAGTTAGTGCTAGTGGCCTTACACGCGTGATGTCATTAATTGTATAGCGAGACGCGTGTTTAGTGCTGCATGCGTTCCGGCTTTCAGCCCTCCCTTCTCTCTATCCTAATTCCATCTGTCTTTCGTTTATGGTAACTTAGTGTATAAAATGACATGAATGGAATATTAAATATAGGTCAGCTTGCGTATCTCAAGGTTTTTCTTAGAAAGGGAGTACACGTTTTATCGTAGAAAGCGTGTATTGAAGCAGTAGGCTTTTACTATCAGCGTGAAACGTTACAATTTGCAAACGAAGTAGAAAACAAGGGGGGTTTCGAGTACAGTCATGTGACAGCACTGTTCTTTACCATTCTTCTTTCCTTTTATTGAATTTATGTGTTAGGCTTTACATTTACTTTTTAATTTATATATGTGGATTAGAATTTCACACGACAATGGTGAAAGACGATTCACCCAAAACACACAGATGAGATAATAAAATTACAGTTAATTAAGTAATAGTTAATTAAGAATGAACTGGTGTAAAGTGAAATGATGATGTGATATGATCATCATCATCATCAGTTGCCATCTCCACAACGAAGGTTGGCTGTAATGGATCTCCAACGTCTTCTGTCTCTTGTCTTGATGGTGCACTCTGATAGACTCTTTCCTGTCCATCTCTTGATGTTGTCTTCCCACTTATAGCGCTGTCTTCCCCTTGCACGTTTGCCTTCAACTCTCCCTTCTGTTATGGTCTTCTGCAAGGTGTTATGCCTTTTTATGTGGCCAAAGTATTTTAGCTGCCGAACTTTGACCTCCCTCATTAGTTCTCTTTTCATACCTAGATTTTCTAGGACCTCCTTATTTGTTTTCATCTCTTTCCATGAGATACGCCCCATTCTTCTACATATCCACATTTCAAGAGCCTCAATTCTTTCTTCCAACTGCTTATTCATCGTCCATGTTTCTGCACCATACAGAAATGCAGAATATATATAACACTTTGTGATTCTCAGTTTTAATTTGTGAGATAACTGTTTGGATGTCAGTATATGTTTCATGTTGTTGAAGGTAGCTTTGGCCATTCCTATTCTCTTCTTGATTTCTGTTTCACATCTGCCATCTTCTGTTATTATATGACCGAGATATACGTAGCTCTTGACTTGTTCCAGGATTTCCCCATTTACGCTTATCTTTAATGTGGGTTTATCGTCTGTTTTGCTAATTATCATAGTTTTTGTTTTCTCAATATTAATGTCGAGTCCATATTCATGACTTATACAGTTCACTTGCTTCACTAGTTCTTGTAACCCCTGTTCGCTTTCAGCTAACAACACGGTATCATCTGCATATCTAAGGTTGTTTATTGACCTTCCACTGATGTTCAGTCCTGGTATTTCCTGTATCTGTTTGAAAATTTTTTCGGTGTATAAATTAAATAGGCAGGGGGACAGCACACAACCTTGTCTGACACCTCTTTTTATGTCTATGTATGGTGAATAATTCCTTCCTGATCTTACTGTGGCAGTTTGCTCCCAATAAAGGTTACTGAGTATTCTTATATCTTTTCCATCAATACCTATGTCTTCGAGGCATTCAATTATTTTCTCATGATGGACTCTGTCAAAAGCCTTCTTATAGTCAATGAAGCACATATACATACTTTTTTGGACCTCTGTATATTTTTCTGCTAATATTCTTAGGCAAAATATTGCCTCTCTTGTTCCACTGTTCCGTCTAAAACCAAACTGTTCTTCCTGGATTTCGCTGTCTACTTTACTTTTTATTCTTTCCTGTATGATTTTGAGCAGTGATATGATACATGTTACCAAAATGGTGAATACTCTACACAGTCCATGTGTCTCTAAATGCTTCTCCTAGATATGAGGATTCACATGTATGCATAAAATGTCCCAAGTTGTTATACGTTATGTCGAATTTGGTATCTCTAAGCTGAGGACGTTCTGATGAATACTGTTGTCGTACGGAGAACGCTGACGAGATATCTATGTATATTCCTTCACTGTTTGAGTATATCTCTGTAGTGTTGATCAACAGTTAATAGCTGTCATATGAACAAAAGGTCTGTTGTCTAATCTCCCGACGGTACTGGTCAGACTGGATATCTTCACGAAATGTTAGTGATATGTAGACTCATAATCTTGCGTATGTAGTCGTGATTCATATACTTTCGAGTCTGCTTCATAAAATGCGCTTAAGAGTGTGTTGCACGTGGTATAAATATGCGATTCCTCTTTTGAGCTCTTTTGCTTGACTTCAGAT